>JAODXP020004630.1:0-15000 GCA_027497455.2 Sardinella longiceps | reverse complement strand
CCCCCATTACCCCCAGATACCCCTAATACCCCCACAGGGCAGATCATAGGCCTGATACTCCTTATTCCACAACAGCATGATACTGCAGGGAGAAAACATATTACTACTGCTATACTGCAATACCCCCCAGATACCCCTAATACCCCCCATTACCCCTTATATACCCCTAATACCCCCCATTACCCCTTATATACCACTAATACCCCCCAGATACCCCTTATATACCCCTAATACCCCCAGATACCCAGATCATAGGCCTGATACTCTTTATTCCACAACAGCATGATACTGCAAAGAGAAAGCATACTACTACTACTACTATACTCCAATACCCCCCAGATACCCCTAATACCCCCATTACCCCTTATATACCCCTCAGATACCCCCACAGGGTAGATCATAGGCCTGATACTCTTTATTCCATAACAGCATGATACTGCAGGGGAAGAGAAAACATACTATTACTACTATATTGCAATGCCACTCAGATACCCCTAATTCCACTCAGATACCCCTAATACCCCCACAGGGCAGATCATAGGCCTTATACTCCTTATTCCAACGGTTCTCAAACTTTTTCATGGAGCCGAAATCTTTCCGTGGACTCCACTTGATGGCAAAAAAATTCATAGGTATTCTTCACGGACCCCCTGGCAATGTGCCACGAACCCCTGAGGGTCCCCGCCCCCCAGTTTGAGAACCAATGGCTTACTCCATAACAGCATAATGCTGCAGGGGAAGAGAAAACATACTATTACTACTAATATACTGCAATATTACTACTAATATACTGCAATATTACTACTAATATACTGCAATACCACTCAGATACCCCCAATACCCCCTTAGGGCTGATCATTTGAAATCCCCCATGCCATCCCAAATATCCCATGGTCTGTCCCTAGAAGGCTGCAGGTGTGTGTGTGTGTGTGTGTGT
Organism: Sardinella longiceps; assembly: GCA_027497455.2. Lineage (NCBI taxonomy): Eukaryota > Metazoa > Chordata > Actinopteri > Clupeiformes > Clupeidae > Sardinella > Sardinella longiceps. Next base: position 14,063 of record JAODXP020004630.1, on the reverse strand, counting down.
GTGTGTGTGTGTGTGTGTGTGTGTGTGTGTGTGTGTCTCAGTGCTTAAAGATACTGTTGGTTAAGATGTCACAGGGACTTGCTCACTATGGACAATGATGTAACAGGACCCTGCTCACAACAAATGTGCCAGTGCTGAAATTATGATGTATGTACAACATGTATCAACATACATCATACTCTGTTAGATTACTGTAACAACGGGCCACATTGCATTTTCATTTTAGACTTCATGGCAGGACAGCTGAAAGACAGCACTTCAGTTCTGTTCAGTTCAAATATTGTCCTGCAGTTTGGGTTTGAGTCTGCATTTGGCCAGAGAACAATGATTTAAACCCTCGCAACATACAAACCCAGAAAACCCCCGCTGTATTGCATCGTCATTATGAACGTCCACTCGTCTAGTTAAGATGTCACAGAAATAATGTCACAAATATAGCCCGTATTCTGTTCATCTCAAATTTCAATAGCCCTTTTGTTTTGCTTATTTGTTGTTGCTTCACACGAGACAGAAAATTACATGGTTTACAATCTGGCAACATCAGTAGACTTTCGGCAACATTGTACTGGAATTCTGCGCGAAAAGAGCTACTGCTTCTCATCTGATTTATAGGCTTGCGCCTAAGTGACAAAACTAATATCTCCCGTAAGACTATTTGGAACTCGTTCGAATTCAGACCTATAGTAGCTATCTATGTTTTTCTTGGGCTGAGTCGGGATATACTGCGTGGGTGTCATCAGTCAAGATATAAAAACTTCACAGACTTACCAAATAAATAACAAAATGATTCCGTTTAACATCCATTTCAACGAACCGAGTTGAACACTTTTTATTTTAACGAGTTTATGTGTTTCATATTCGCAAAGATTGAGCAGACTGCAAGGCATGTTTGGGCGGAGGAAGGAGGAAGCTTTCTCTGAAGACTGAGGAGCTACTCTTCTCCTCCGGACTGAGACATGGTCACATGGCACACACTCGCTTACTCGCAGCTGGCGCAGCTGACTGTCCAGAAATGCCTCTCCTCCCTCTCACGGCCAATGACTGGAAAAACAGCCGCCACATCCCCACGCTTTCACACACTGCAGTTTGAATCGCCCCCGATCTCTCTTTCTCTCTCTCTGAAGAAAATAGCTTTAGGCTTCTGTTCTGTTGGTTACGATTAAACTCCATTCTGTAGATTCTACTACAAAAGCATTAAGCCTAGGACCCTATCCATATTTCCTAATAACTAACCGAAACAACTGTATTTGATATAACTATCTTTTAAAGCTATCAATCTGCTATTCATTATTTCAACAGTCTCTTATAATATTAGGCTACAGCAGGGTCCGGGTCTCAAATGTCCGGTAGGGGTCCGGCCCACAAGTCTACTGCAATTTGGCACTGGAGAGAGGCGCGCTATGCTATGCGTCCTCACGGCCGCACCTCATTTTCTCCGTCACGATGCTGACAGTTTTAATCGCACAGACACCACAAGGACATCCCGGGAATCTGCACAAACTGGCCTTTCTAACGGTGATAGTCACTAGTTTCTGTGACGAAAGGTTCACGAAATAATCGGCGTTAAATTTAGGCTAAATCAAAAGCCAATTGGGTTCGCCAACACAGCTCTGCGTCCATGTCATACAGTCTGCTCTGTTTAATAGCTCAGGGATTCCTAACTTCGGCAAACCGATAGCAAAATAATATCAAAATAAACGGAAGATTCTACCGAGCACAATGGCCTATTGCAGTCCTCTGTAGGTTTAGCTTTTCCCGAGCAATCCAATCTTGAAATCATATCAAATTTCTACATTGTCTCCAACCCTCTCATCCCTAAATAGATCAATGCATTTCCATTTTGAAAGTTATTTTCAGCTCTCTATTTGTCAGGACTAAGTAATTGTTGTCAGGACAGATGCTAGAAATATTGTTTCAGGATGCACAGCAGCAATAGGAGCTAAATTAAATATTCATAACCTATAGGCCTACTGTAATAACTAATTAAATATTCATAACATGGCTTATAGACCTACTGTAATAACTTATTAAATATTCATAACATGGCTTATAGGCCTACTGTAATAACTAATTAAATATTCATAACCTATAGGCCTAATAACTAATTAAATATTCATAACATGGCCTACTGTAATAACTAATTAAATATTCATAACATGGCCTATAGACCTACTGTAATAACTAATTAAATATTCTGTCAGCACATATATTGTTGCAAATTGTAAAGTCATACAGAATCCCTTCATCATGATTCTTATATAACCAGATTCTAGACCACCTCCTCTATCCGAAAGCTAAATTTGCTGTAATATGTGTTCAATGAGGAGATATAACATTGAAATATAATGTCTCTAGATAAGAAAACATTTATTCTGAAAAGGCTAAATACGTGCAAAGGAAATGTGCAGGTCCCCTGTTCAATAAACATGTATATTATATATATAAGTTATACGGTAATTCTAATTGACCACTGATGGGGCCTCCAATCAGATGCTGATGCCAACAGTGAGTTTGAGATGCAATACTGTAGCCCAGGGGTCTAAAACTTCTGACTGGTTCTGATGCTGCTGTGCCAGGGGTTATATCAACTATCATAGCTCTATACACCAATCCCACAAAACTACCAGAAGTAAGCAGGCGCCCTTTTTGAGCTGTTAGATGCCAATCTTCCTTAGGGATAACGTGATAGCACACCATAAAATGCTGTGATTTATGAGATTCACTACTACTTGTATAATGTCACCTTACGTTCACACTGCATCCGTCCGTTGACGGATGACGGGGAAGGGGTCTGACGGGGGAGGGGTCTGACGGAGGGGAGTCAATTCTCTCAATCCCGATTGGTTTGACGGATCCGTCGCCAGCTAAAAAGTTGAACATGTTTTAACTTTTTGACGGACGCAACGGAGCTGTTATGACGGACGGACCCACAATGCATTTCGCGAAAGCTCCATTCAAAGTCTATGAGATCCGTCAACGGACAGATGCAGTGTGACAGGGGGGTCAGAGTATTCCATGGTCTTTGCTGTTAGCTGTCATTGACTGTGCATTGTCAAAAAGGTTTGTAGTCCAACAATGGCTTCACCACAAGATGGCAGCCTACACAAAACGCTTGTCGGATTTGTCTATAGTTTCCCTATTACTATTGCCTGTTACTGATGCTACATCAGGGGTTATATCTATTAGTTCTAGTCTACTGTAGTAGTTCCCCTGTTCCTTTTGCCTGTTACTGATGGGATTCTATGCTTAATCTATTATTCCCCAGTACGGGAGTGTGTAGTACTGTATGCAGTAATTTGGTCTCAGTTGACAGGAGCAAGTTTGTCTAACAATTTGGCTAATTTTCAGTAGTCCAATCAGATGTGATGTATTATATTATTAAGTAATTTAATTGTATAATTAAGTATCATTTTAAGCATTAGGTATAATTGAATTGTATATAATTTAATGGTGAATATCAAGGGAGTTAGTTGAATTAGGGCATCAGCTGGTTTGGGGTTGTGACGTCAGACTTGGTTGCGTAATCCCAGGTCTGTGGGTCCAGTCTGGGAGAGAAACTTTGAATGGGAAACTATGTGTAATGGATACATCTCCATTATCTTGTCATTGAAAACAATGACATACAGAATGCCAGACAATTTGAATAGGGAAATGTTTGTTTAAACTTAAGCTTTACAAGGGTAAAGTTCTCCATTTGCATTTTTAAAAAGTGTCCACTCCTGGACTACTGGAACGCAGGTTTATAAAATGTCTACTCACACACACACACACACACGCACACACACACACACACACACACACACACACACACACTCCTCTAAGCGACTGGAACGCAGGTTTATAGTCTGCTTCACTTCTTGGTCAATGATCTGGAACTTAAATAATATATAAATATAATAAATAATAAATAAATATATCTGCTAGTATAATATAGTATAGTATAGTATATCTGCTAGTATAATATAGTATAGTATAGTATATCTGCTAGTATAATATAGTATAGTATATCTGCTAGTATAATATAGTATAGTATATCTGCTAGTATAATATAGTATAGTATAGTATATCTGCTAGTATAATATAGTATAGTATATCTGCTAGTATAATATAGTATAGTATAGTATATCTGCTAGTATAATATAGTATAGTATATCTGCTAGGATAATATAGTATAGTATATCTGCTAGTATAATATAGTATAGTATATCTGCTAGTATAATATAGTATAGTATATCTGCTAGTATAATATAGTATAGTATATCTGCTAGAATAATATAGTATAGTATATCTGCTAGTATAATATAGTATAGTATATCTGCTAGGATAATATAGTATAGTATAGTATATCTGCTAGTATAATATAGTATAGTATATCTGCTAGTATAATATAGTATAGTATATCTGCTAGTATAATATAGTATAGTATAGTATATCTGCTAGTATAATATAGTATAGTATAGTATATTTGCTAGTATAATATGTTTAAATTCATAGTCTTTGTCTTTTTTTCCCTTGTATACTTTTGTTTGCTTGCATATTTTTTATTGTCAAATCTGGGCAATGCTGTAAAAGAGCTTGATGCTCAGTCATTTTTCCCTGAATAAACAATGGATGATGATGATGATGATAGAAAAACATGCTGTCCTAATTAGTGACTTCAAATGACTTATAACAGGAAATTTAAATTGTGTATTCAACTGTAGTTTGCACAGTAATGACTTATAACAGGAAATTTAAATTGTGTATTCAACTGTAGTTTGCACAGTAGACATGGAAGGCTTTATACACCTGGAGCATTAAAATAGTGTATTGCATTTTTATTGCATTTTCCATTTGCATTTTTAAAAAGTGTCCACTCCTGGACTACTGGAACGCAGGTTTATAAAATGTCTACTCACACACACACACACACACGCACACACACACACACACACACACACACACACTCCTCTAAGCGACTGGAACGCAGGTTTATAGTCTGCTTCACTTCTTGGTCAATGATCTGGAACTTAAATAATATATAAATATAATAAATAATAAATAAATATATCTGCTAGTATAATATAGTATAGTATAGTATATCTGCTAGTATAATATAGTATAGTATAGTATATCTGCTAGTATAATATAGTACAGTATATCTGCTAGTATAATATAGTATAGTATATCTGCTAGGATAATATAGTATAGTATAGTATAGTATAGTATAGTATAGTATAGTATATCTGCTAGTATAATATAGTATAGTATAGTATAATATAGTATAGTATAGTATATCTGCTAGTATAATATAGTATAGTATATCTGCTAGGATAATATAGTATAGTATATCTGCTAGGATAATATAGTATAGTATATCTGCTAGTATAATATAGTATAGTATATCTGCTAGTATAATATAGTATAGTATATCTGCTAGAATAATATAGTATAGTATATCTGCTAGTATAATATAGTATAGTATATCTGCTAGGATAATATAGTATAGTATAGTATATCTGCTAGTATAATATAGTATAGTATATCTGCTAGTATAATATAGTATAGTATATCTGCTAGTATAATATAGTATAGTATAGTATATCTGCTAGTATAATATAGTATAGTATAGTATATTTGCTAGTATAATATGTTTAAATTCATAGTCTTTGTCTTTTTTTCCCTTGTATACTTTTGTTTGCTTGCATATTTTTTATTGTCAAATCTGGGCAATGCTGTAAAAGAGCTTGATGCTCAGTCATTTTTCCCTGAATAAACAATGGATGATGATGATGATGATAGAAAAACATGCTGTCCTAATTAGTGACTTCAAATGACTTATAACAGGAAATTTAAATTGTGTATTCAACTGTAGTTTGCACAGTAATGACTTATAACAGGAAATTTAAATTGTGTATTCAACTGTAGTTTGCACAGTAGACATGGAAGGCTTTATACACCTGGAGCATTAAAATAGTGTATTGAACAAATTCAAATTAAATTCTGGCTTTTTGGCCACTGTAAGCCTTGATGGGTTTAGCATCTGTAGAGATACTAAGTTAAAACTATACCTAAACTATACCCGGCCTAACCCATGCCTGTTTGCGACAGGACTCGTGATGAATTTAGCTTCTGTAGTAGAGACACCTAAATCTATATAGAGCTCCATGGCGGTTGACTGTAGAGACACCTAAATCTACACCTAAAGAGCGCCATGCCTGTTGATGAGTGAGTTAAACATCTTTGATATTTTTCCAATGGCCTTACATGGGCACCTTATGAGGGCAATTGGGTATTTTATTGGTTACTTTTATGATCATTTTAGTCAGCATTCGTTGATGAAATACCACTGCCATGGTCATTTAGTCAGTAAAATAACACTGCCGTGGTCATTTAGTCAGTAAAATAACACTGCCATGGTCATTTTAATCAGTACTTGTTGATGAAGGACCACTGCCATGGTCATTTTAATCAGTAACATGTAGTAATCATTTTCACCAAGTGTCATTTGGGCATTTTTCTTGTTTTTAGACAGCAGATCAGTAAAATTGTTCATGTATGTTTGACTATATTTTGTTGAGTCACGAATGCTAAAGACTGTTTTCTGTTTTAAACAAAAATTTTCTGAGGTTAGTAATTCTGAATTTAACTGCAGATAACATACTGTGTTTCAACAAACAAAAAAAAGGAAATGAATCATTGATTGATTAAATATAGGTTGAATTATTTGAAAAGATCATAAGAGCACAGTATGTTCAAAAGGACATTCTGATTATACTCCATTGTGTTTATGCTCCTTGTGTCATCTGGTTGATTAAATATAGGTTGAATTATAAGAGAACAGCATGTTCAAAAGGGCATTCTGATTATACTCCACTGTGTTTATGCTGCATGTGTCATCTGCCATCATCACGACTGATGTGTTTTCACATGTTTCTGTTGCAGACTGAAGCCTTCAGAAAGTTTTTGATGTATTTGGGTTTGGCAGTGATTTAAATACATGCAGAACATTGGTAAAGCTCATTTACATGAGGTTTATTTCATACATACAGAATAGCAAGCAGACTGATTTCAATACATGGATACAAGGCTGCAGTAGGATTTAAATAGCTGGAGCGCAGTGGTTGTCTGGTCAGTAGAGGATGAGGAAGCTGTTCTGATCCAGTGGCTGTCTGGTCTGTAGTGGATGCTGTTCTGATCCAGTGGTGGGATGGCAGGGTTGGGTTCTGAAGTCACTAAGCTGGCGCTGATGTCGTTGCCGTTATGGGCCGGGGTTCTGATGAACATCTACAACCTGCTGCTGACGTTGGTGCAGCTGTGGCAGAGCCGCAAGTCTCTGGCCGTCAACGCCGTCATCTGCTGCATCTCCTGCAGTAACGTGCTGCTGAGTCTCTCCTGTCTGCTGCTCATGCTGCTGATCACCCTCAACGCCACGGTCGCACGCAGCGGCCAGGTCAACCCTCTCTTCTGTGTCGCTCTCTACCTCTGGCTCAGCAGCTGCAGTGTCAGCTTCTGGTCCATCGCCTGGCTCAACGTCTTCTACTGTGTGAAGGTGGTCAGCTTCTCCATGGAGTGTCTGCGGAGGCTGAAGAGGAACATCTCCTCTCTGACCTGTGCTGCCCTCGTCCTCACCCTCGTGGGCTCCTGCCTGCTGCTGAGCCCCTTCCTCGGCCTACAGCTGGTCATCTCCCAGGTAAGTGCCACCTACGGAACCAACGCCAACCACGGCACCAATGGCACCGACGGAACCTATGCCACCCACGGCACCAACGGCAGCATGGTGCAGAACGTGAGCTACTCCTTTGCGATGGACTTTGCCCCCTGGATCGACACCACTCTCTACACGGCCACCTTCATCTGCCTGCTGGGCCCTCTGCCGCTCATGGTGATGGTGCCCACAGCCCTGCGGCTGGTGGCTCACCTGTGCCAGCACACCCTGTCCCTGCGCAGAAACCAGACCCAGAGCCAGGCCTTGGAGTCCTACCTGCAGGTGTGCAAGCTCACCGTGTCCCTGGTGGGCGTCTACCTCACCACGCTCTTCATCGTCTCCTTCTTCTTCATCTCTCAGCTCCAGCAGTCGCTCGTCGGCTACGACCTGGTCATGCTGGGCTGCACCTTCTACAGCGTCAGCACCGCAGCGCTGCTCACGGCCTCCAGTCGCCATCTCAAGGACAGACTCTGCTGTGCAGGACGGATCCAACAGACCTAGGGTTAGACCTGACCCAGGACCTAGTGTTAAGACCCTAACCCTACCACAGGACAGACGAAGGGTTAGACCTGACCCTAAACCTAGCTACCACAGGACAGACTAAGGGTTAGACCTGACCCTAAACCTAGCTACCACAGGACAGACCACGGCAACAGCCTCAGCCTGAGATACAGATGTGAGAGTGACGGCATAGAACTATTTTAATCAGTATGCAAGTGGTGATGCAATCAACTCGACTGAAAAGGGCTAAAGGCTAATTATACTATCAAATTACTGACTTCTTGACTGACAGCTATCTGAACCTCAACAGCCAAATGTCAGAATTTAACTCATGAAAAGACGAATCAACTAGGAGGTCTCATGTCAAAACATTGTTCAGAAAAATGTAAACATGGGCTGCGTCATGCACCGGTACAATGTGCTTTTGCAAATAGCACAAGCGGCCTTTGCTATTTTCAGGTGAGCACATAGTTAATCTCTCTGCTAAATATGCACATTGTCTAAATAGCCAATGACATTGCACCCTTACATGACCATGAGGAACAGTATGATAAATGAATGACGTTGCATCATTGATCCAAAAAATCCAGTTTGAAAGTCAGTAGCACAGTAGATACTCTGAATCTATCTCATGGGCACATAATAGAAACAGGAAATGCAGTGCTCCTTCCAGCATAGCAAAGGCCACAGCGCTAATTATTACAATAAAAAATCTTTCTGATGTCCAGGAAGAATTTATTAGCCTACAACAGAAAAAAACCAAATGAGGGTAAAGGAGGGAAAGACTAGCGTCTTGAATGAAGAATTGCTGACATTGACATTTGATATCTAAACAGGGCAAAATCAGCTTCATCTGTGTCTTGTGTAGCCTCTAGGCATCCTTTTCCTACTGCTAGACCTGATGGAAACTATTCTGTCATTGGTTATTTCTGCATTACACCCATAGCACACTCATGATTAATTAGGTATTCTAAGTCCAACCTATTCTGAGGACGGGAAATTTTAACTTCTCGCCAGTATAAGCTTTCATTTTCCCGAATTCTCAATCGTTTAGGGACAATCCACAAATCAATTCAGACGTACCTTGTAGATCATGAAACTTTTTACCTGTAGCCCCCTGCTGGCTGAACTGTGTACTTACCCCTGTGTGTTTTTGTTTTGATCTAACATGTGCTTCTGCTGTGTGTTCCCATGTTGCTCTTTCTCTCTGTACCTGTCTGCCTTAATTATTTATTTATTTCTGCCTCCTCCTGTGTTTCTTTGTTTGCTTATCCTCTGCAGTTTGTTCCTCGTGACCCATCGCTCTGTTATGCTGTAAGTTTTATTGCATTGTTTTCATTGTGACCATAAAGTAGGTTAATTTTGCACAGAGGTAATTAATTCAGTAGGAATGACAGTCCTTCAATGCCCAAATGTTCCCCCAAACATCTTACAACCATAGATTATGCTGTTTAGCAGTCACAAAATCATTACAGTTCCCTCGCCTAAGCAACAAGTTAACAAAGCTTATGAGGAACCAAGCTACTTCTTAAATCATATTCATTTGTGAGCTTAATGGTGTTCATTAATTCATTTACGTTATTCATTGTATGCATGTAATTATTTTATTCTTGACATACTGTATGTTTATGCATCTTCTGCTTTTACTCTCATTCACTGCACCTGCTGTTATTTTTGTCCAGCACATTGAACTATATATGTGTATAAAATGCAATATGATAAAACATGCTTGTAAAATGCACTGTAATAAACTTGCCTTTCTCGGCTTTGCATATTAGAATGATTGATTCATTTCACTCAAGTTAATTCATTTCATAAATCATGTCATTATGTCAACTACATCTTAGCCCTAAAATCCATCCATCCAATTTTCAATGAGAAAGACATTCCTATGGCTTTGGTCGTAGTACTATTCTATTGCAGAGGCAGTTTGAAAGATCTATTCATCACAGACTATACATCATATGGCTTGACAGGCTGTCAAAAATGTTCTGATTTAAAATAATTATAATCTTACAAGTATCCCAGTGACCACTTATAGCCACTTGTTGCACAACATGAATGTTAAATGTTGGAGTTCCAGTATCTATTTTTTCCCACGTAAAGCAATGATCAGTGCATAAATGTAAACATAAACAGTATTGTATTTATTTGGTTACCTTACATACCTTACAGATATTACAGTTATTACAAGTGCCCCCCCCCCCCCATAAAAAAAACAACCAATTCTGTAGCAACCCCCACCCCACCCCAATTCTGTAACATATAACAACATGAAAACATGTAACATATAACAACGTGAGAACATATGTATGAAATCTTCATCAGTTGAAGAGTTTCTTGAGTCGTGGTTTCATGAGCTCCAGCAGGTCGTTGTCCTCAAAGACCTTCGCCAAGTTCTGTCCCGTCATGCTCTGGTGGGCCTCAGCAAACAGCCCGCCCCCGATCTCCTTCCTCACGCGGTCTCTCCACGCAGACAGCACGGGCCGTCCTTCAAACACATCCAACCCTGTGTAAACAGGCTGTTCACACACACACACACACACACACACATTATTTCACCCATCAACAACAGTCCAACATGGGCAGCAGCTAGCCTGTATGGCAGAGTGCTTGATGTGTTATTGAATATTCAACTCTGTGTAAAACACACACACACACACACACACACACACACACACACACACACACCTGTATGGCAGAGTGCTTGATGTGTTATTGAATATTCAACTCTGTGTAAACACACACACACACACACACACACACACACACCTGTATGGCAGAGTGCTTGATGTGTTATTGAATATTCAACTCTGTGTAAACACACACACACACACACACACACACACACACACACACACACCTGTATGGCAGAGTGCTTGATGTGTTATTGAATATTCAACTCTGTGTAAACACACACACACACACACACACACACACACACACACACACACACCTGTATGGCAGAGTGCTTGATGTGTTATTGAATATTCAACTCTGTGTAAACACACACACACACACACACACACACACACACACACACACACACACCTGTATGGCGGAATGCTTGATGTGTTACTGAATATTTGACACTGAACACTTGCCTGCATCAGTTCCACTATAGCAAACAGGTCAGCCACGGACACGGCTTCCCCGGTGATGAAGGGCCTCTTCTGAAGGAACTTCTCCTCAAAGATGGTCAGCGAGCCGGTCAGATCCTCCACAGCAGAATCCATCCTCTCCTGGTCCACTGGAGCTCCTGTCAGGATGGGCACCATCGCCTGAGAGAAGGAGAGAGAGAGTAGGTGGGGGAGAGAAAGAAAGAGTAGGTGGGAGAGAGAAAGAGAGAGTAGACGGGTATCTATCCAACATGTTCACATTTCATATTCTCATGAACAAAAATTCAAATTGGTTTAGATGGGTATCCTGTTCTGCATTTCATCCCATTAACAAATATTCCCATTTCATATCCCATTAACAAATATTCCCACTTCATATTCCCATTAACAAATATTCCCATTAACAAATATTCCCACTTCATATTCCCATTAACAAATATTCGGCTTCAAAATATTCACATCGGCATGTGTTTCCATCAACTGTGTAAAGCGCATAAGAAGACAACTTTTGTGCTAATCAAGTGACGTGTTCTCAGCAGTCGGATCAAATGTAACTGTGCGTTCAGACCGAGACCGATTCAGGCGACATGGGCGACGGAAGTAATTGACTTTGAATGGAGACGGGCGATTAGGGCGATAAAATCAAGTTAAACTTCGGTTTGAATGCTAACGTCATGGGCAAATTTGCCGTTTTGGTTGCTGTGCTCAAGCGATGTCTCTTGGGAGTCTTCGGCGTCTCTTGGCAATTTGTCGCCGGCGGTCTGAACGTATAGTTAGATAATGTGTAGGGACAGAAAACTTTGGAGTCACTCTCCCATATGGCCTTGTGCTAACACACACACGCGCGCACACACACACACACACACACACGCACAGTTAAAAACTGTCCCGTTTCTTACCCTGAACCAGAAAACCTTGGAGCCACTCTCCCTTATGGCTTTGTGCTGCCAGCTGAGGTACTCGTTCACTCGCGCTCTCTTCTGGAGCTCTGCAGGATACCAGTGGTCCTCAGTACTGAACTTCTCAGCCAGGTACATCAGGATGGCAATGCTAGGGGAGGAAACACTAGCTTTAGGAGTATGATGTCACAAACACTAGCTTTAGGTACATCAGGATGGCAATGCTGGGGGAGGAAACACTAGCTTTAGGAGTATGATGTCACAAACACTAGCTTTAGGAGTATGATGTCACAAACACTAGCTTTAGCTACATCAGGATGGCAATGCTGGGGGAGGAAACACTAACTTTAGGAGTATGATGTCACAAACACTAGCTTTAGGTACATCAGGATGGCAATGCTGGGGGAGGAAACACTAGCTTTAGGAGTATGATGTCACAAACACTAGCTTTAGGTACATCAGGATGGCAATGCTGGGGGAGGAAACACTAGCTTTAGGAGTATGATGTCACAAACACTAGCTTTAGCTACATCAGGATGGCAATGCTGGGGGAGGAAACACTAGCTTTAAGAGTATGATGTCACAAACACTAGCTTTAGGAGTATGATGTCACAAACACTAGCTTTAGGAGTATGATGTCACAAACACTAGCTTTAGCTACATCAGGATGGCAATGCTGGGGGAGGAAACACTAGCTTTAGGAGTATGATGTCACAAACACTAGCTTTAGGTACATCAGGATGGCAATGCTAGGGGAGGAAACACTAGCTTTAGGAGTATGATGTCACAAACACTAGCTTTAGGGACATCAGGATGGCAATGCTGGGGGGGGGGGACTGTTGTTTTAGGAGTATGATGTCACAAATCTCTTGGAAAATGTTTGCTTAACCTGCATTGAATATCAGCTGTGAGCCTCAGCCGGGCAAAACCTGTTCAAACCTGCAGCACTTTAGTTTGGGCAGCAGATGTTGCCTACTAGGCTAAAACCTAAGGTTGCTAGGAGACAGTGTAAACCCCATAGGAGCTAAAACCTTGGATTAGGGTTACCATACGTGCAAAAGCCCTTTAGGTCTGTTTCTATGGCCAACATTATAAAAATAACTAATAAGCACTGTCCCTGGAAACTGGGTGTGTCAAACTACCATAGGTGCATGTTTCTGAAACCAATCGCTCCTAAACTAAATGTGCAGCAGACAAGCTAAAACGCTTGGCTGCTAACACCTAAAGCTAACTTCTTTAGCTTCTGAAACCTATATGTGCTAGCAGAGACATTAAAATCCTTAGCTGCTAAAACCTAAAGCTAAAATCTTCAGCTGCTAAAACCTAAAGCTAAAGAACCTACAGTGTATGTGCTCGCTGAGACACTAAACCCCTTAGCTGCTAAAACCTAAAGCTAAAATCTTTAGCTGCTAAAACCTACAGTGTATGTGCTCGCTGAGACACTAAACCCCTTAGCTGCTAAAACCTAAAGCTAAAATCTTTAGCTGCTAAAACCTACAGTGTATGTGCTCGCTGAGACACTAAACCCCTTAGCTGCTAAAACCTAAAGCTAATCTTTAGCTGCTAAAACCTACAGTGTATGTGCTCGCTGAGACACTAAACCCCTTAGCTGCTAAAACCTAAAGCTAAAATCTTTAGCTGCTGAAACCTACAGTTTATGTGCTCGCTGAGACACTAAACCCCTTAGCTGCTAAAACCTAAAGCTAATCTTTAGCTGCTAAAACCTACAGTGTATGTGCTCGCTGAGACACTTAAACCCCTTAGCTGCTAAAACCTAAAGCTAATCTTTAGCTGCTAAAACCTACAGTGTATGTGCTCGCTGAGACACTAAACCCCTTAGCTGCTAAAACCTAAAGC
>JAODXP020004629.1:0-41066 GCA_027497455.2 Sardinella longiceps | reverse complement strand
GCCATGTTTTTCTTTGTGTTCCAAAATCAGACTAAATCAGACTTTGTCATGAAAATGTGAGCTCAGTTTGACACTAGCAGTGCATACAGACGGCCTCCTGCAGAGAGAACAGCAAGTGTTCTCCCCAGTCAGTAGCACTTTTGTCAGCACTGAGGTGAAGTGTGAGAGGAGCCGGAGAGAAAAGAACCAACAGTCTGTTCCGTCTGCTCTCCACAGAGACCCATCAGACAGGCTATAGCCAATCAACCTTTATGGAGTTGTCTAGTCTGTCTGCGACACTGCCATCCTCAAATTCCTCCCTTACCAATGATATGACTCCTCCATGTCCCGTTCTCCACAGACCGCAACTCTCAAGAGACCCATTTGTTGAGAAGCTCCCAGTCTTTGGTCCATGCATAATTGAAAAGGACACGTAAACAAGTAAATAGCTGAGAATAGCTGGGAGCTGCTTGTCTGATGGAAAGCCTATAATAAAGCTAGAGTGAGCGCTTCAAACGATGCGTTGAAATATTCAGTATAAATACATGTGGTTTTGTGTTAAGAAGATAAGAATAGATTGGCAAGAACCTCTACATAATGCATGCTTTAGTAGTAGTATAGTTTTTCTGATGTAGTGCAAAGGTGCACTGGTGTTTGGCTCAGTAGGCTCCATGTTCAGGCAATCACTATAAAAAAATCTTCTCTTAATGTCAGTTAAAAAGTGTGCAAGTTTTGAGGTGATATATAAAAGTTAAAAATTTTGCCCTATATACCTGTATTGGTCTCGCCTATATAAAATGCATTCATATTTCACCAAATATTACCAGAAATTGGGGCCCTGATTCAAATGTTATACAGTGGATCTGTATTTAGGGGACTTTGAACTTTCCAAAAATGCCGTATAACAACTTTTCCCCAAAAATGCCTACAGGGTTACAGAATATTGATTATCCGGACCTGGCTATAGGGCTTTTGCTGTCTGTTGGGCTGACTGTTAAAACAGAGAGGATTCAAGCGGAGCGAGAGGTGTCAACGCTGGTTCAGTTCCTGGTTCTATTTTTGCAAGGGGGGAGGGGGGAAATCCCCCTTTATGCCGACTTAAAGAATGTTTTCTTATTGTGATGTAATGATTTATGCAGACTTAAAGAATCTTTCTTATTGTGATGTAATGCATTTATGCAGACAGGAAGTATTCAAGTTTGCTCCCATTGAAATGTATTATGATGCCTTATCTTGCTCAGTATTCCATGATCTTTGGTTAAAATAGTGCTGCTTGCGTGTGGTTCCAGGTGCTGGCATCTGTGAAGAATCAGATTGAGCAGCTTGCAGTGACCCGGAAGGACTTTGCAGAACTGCTGACAACTGCCCAGCACTCCCTTCTGGCCAGAGAGAGTTCACTCTTGGGTCAAGGCAAGTTTATTATTAGTCAGCTGTTAGGCTCTCTGTGTTATTATGAAACGTGGCATTCATTATCATATCTGACTCAGAGATTTGCTACGGCTTCACAATATGCCCATGGAGGGCCTACTGTAACACACGTTTTACCCATACACATGTACTGTAAATATCTCTTCTGTTTCTACTTAAAATTACAGAGTAAACTAAAATGCTGTAACCCCATGGTTCAATCACTGCATATACAGTATAAATTTTATGCAAATGGTATGAGCTACATAGCATACATAATATTTATGTGGCTTGTATATTAAAAGGACTATCAAAATGTCCAGACTTTTTCCAGGCAGTACAGCATGAACTCTGTTGTGCTGGAACCAAAGCTAATTTAATTATCAGGCAAATTCATTTTGATAACATCGCACCAGGCATATGATCTCACGTCACATGCAAAAATGGAGGGGTCAGCACAACATTCAGGTCTGTGTCCATTGTCCACACACAGACAAGGAAACTCTCTGGCAATGAATCACGTCAGTGAAACTTCTCCAGTGAATCAACCGGTCCTATTTCTCTATTGATTTTTTTTTCTATAAAAATGCTTCTAGCTACTCCCTCCATTCATGCTTGACTGCATTCTGTGCTGACTCAGTAAATCAGCAAATATTGTTATCACGCATTGGAGGTCATCATATTGTACTGAATGTGGTTGCCACACTGCCAAAGGCTGTTGACAGTGCACATTTCCATTGCAAACCAGAGCCTTTGCTTAGGATATGAAGTTCCCTAATCATCTTTAATTGCAGCTCATTTCCTCCAGCGAAAACATTGAATGCTAGGGAAGGTTGCATCTTTATTTTGCATCCTTATTATTAAAACCCTGAAGCTAAATAGCTTGTTTTTTCATCTCAAATGGGGCAATTCACTCATATCGATATCCCCATTTCCCACACATCAACTTCTTGAACAAGATCCACAATAGGCTTATCTATTTTCATACAAAAAGGTTTAGGTCACATTTCACTGAGTGAGTCCAAAGTATTTGTCTAGTATAACTTGTGTCTATCTGTAGAGTTGGCCAAAGTGCAGGTCAGGAAAGTGAAAGCATATCAGTCAGGATTAATCATTATATATTTTTTGGATTAATCACTTGACTTAAAACTCAACTTAATTTTGCCAACACAAATGTTTATAATATTTGCCTTTGCTTGGGGTGGTGCTCTCCATAGACTGAATCAGATGTGTTCAATTCAGTTTAGGCAAATATACAGGTCTCATATAATATTCCTGCCATCAGTCACAGCTGTCTGCTCTGTCTTTAATATTTATAAAAGAGCTCTGAGCTCTTGTCAGATCAACTCTCCATCACGGCTAGTCTACAGATATATGCTGTTCATTTCACACTACAGTTTTATTGCTTGACAGCAGTCATGCCGTGAGAGTCAAAGTGTTACCATAAAACACTTTTAATATTGTACCATGCTCCGCTGTATAATGCAGCATGTATTTCATTGGGGGAAAATGTCTCCCTTACTGAGCCACTCTTATGTCCTGTCTTTGATCCACAGAGGCACAACCAGATTCTCATGGTCTGGAGAATGGGGATGGAGGAAAAGTGAAACCTCCAGTGGCTCAGCCCAAGACCATCCTGCCTGCCAACCGCACAGAGGTGTACGGCACCGTCCTTTTCACCGAGTTCCTCAAAGAGCTGGCCGCCATCACCCAAGAGCACTCCATCCTCTCCCACCTTCCCGTGGAGGAGTAGCTGGACACTCTGAGCAGCGGGATGGGAGCGCTTGGGAACATCTTCCAACAACGTCTTAATAATAACCATTCAGTAACAAACTTCTCATTCTTCTCTGCACTATTAGATTCGAAGATACCTCTTGGATGGATAATGCATCAGTAACTTTGAATTCTATGTATATTTTACAAAAAAGAAAAAAAGATCATATATTTAAAGTTAGTTGTGTATTTTTCCTCATAATCCACAAAGACCTTTTTAACCATTCCCTTTTTATCTGGAAAACACCTGATCAGTACCCTTAGTGGCTTAGCATCCTGTGAACAAGCCTATGCAAAGTGTCTTGTGTGCATGGAAGTCAGTCGACGTCCCCACAGCGGGCGACCTACATTGGAAGCCAGCTCCGCTCCGCTCCGCTCCACACACAGGCGGGGAAACTGGACACCAGTAAACAGCCCTGAAACAGGAGACGCAGGAGGTACAGGAGGAGACCAAAGACAGAGAGATCAGGGCAGGTCGGGAACAGAGTGCAGAGCAGCAGAGGAGTCCATGACGGCACCCAGCTGAGTCTGTTTGGCTGTGTGGAGCCTAGTTGTTTGCCCTTGTTTGTGCACAGAGAGATAATTATTAACCCATGAGGTGAATTAGCCGAGGCTAGTTGCGCAGTTGGTTGTTGTACACTCCTTATTGTGGCCTTACAGCACAAGACTGTTTGGGCCTCACCTGCTCAAAGGTGGACGACACTGCTGCCTACATTTTAATGCAATGCTTTTTTAAGAGAATAAATCATGACAGTTCTTCCCTGGCTTCTAATCATTAGTCACTTGTTTCTTAGTTTGTTTCTAGGCCAAGGTTAATAGCAGGACTCACTTATTTCTGGAATCTTTTGTCTTTTGCACTCTTCTCTTACACTAAAAGGGTGATAAATCATTTTTACTCACTGGGTTTTAATTGTATGGTTACAATTTCACAAAGTAGTTTGCATGCATTTTTGTTTGTTTCATGTGTGAGATTAGTTTGTTTGTTTGTTTGTTTTTGTTTGTTTGTTTGACAATCTGAATGAATTCTCCTGTGAGTTGGATGAGTTAAGGAAAAAAGCACAAATTTTTGGGTTGGAATCTGTGACGGTACACAAAAGTGGTGTAGAAGGTTCACTGTTGACACTGTTGATCACATTGTTATGATGTTTTCTGATGGCCTGCTTGAGAGGTCACCACACCCATACATTTTAATTGTGTGACCAACATTATTTAAGCTCCACCTTGCTTCTCTTGGTCTTCTAAAATACAGTACCGTTGATGTCACTTTTTTGGGGGGGAAGAGAACTTGGCTAGCCGCACAGTGCATTACTGATGTTGAACTCAGAAGTGGACATTAGTTCAACTATTATATGGTTGAAAGTCTAATGAAAATAGACAATACCTCAAAGAGTTGGACTGTTTGTCAGTCTCCTTTTCACAACCCCATAGCAATTAAACATATCGTATGACACAACCTGTGTGTGTGTCAAAACCAATATCTAAGCCTTACTCCATAGTAGTTTGTCACATGTGTAAGGACATGGTTGTGAAGTTGTTTTAATGCAAATAGGAGACTTGTAAATTGATATTTTGACATTTAGTATACTGTACTTAACTGTTTATATTTCTGACGGGGGTGGGTATTTAAAGCATTTTTGTAGAAAGACAGAGATTCTATTGCCATATTTTTTCACAGATGTTATGTGGGAGTTCTGCATTTTTTCATTTCTATTGGAGCTGACATCTATCTGAGTGTGTTTAAAAATGTATGTGTATGTTTGCATGCCTTCTGGCAGATTTCTAGCACATAAGCACAATTTATACAGATCTTATTGTGGTGACCATATGCCTGCATGAAATATGCTCTCCGTCATAGGACTGTCATTTAAGTGCCCCTAAGGCTAAAAAGAGTTGCCTTTGGTTTTTGGTGATTAAGAAAAAAATAAATTTCTACATATTATGTACAGGTGTGTAATAACCTAATTACAGTAGTTACAATTTGTTTGTTACAATGTTCCACAAAGTCCAAGAGAAAGGCTGCTGGCTGTTCTCCATGATGATTAGAGTAGGAACCAAAATGTTGTGTTAATAATGAGTGGCGAAGAGTGTCCTCAACAGAGGCCATCAACCCAAAGATATTTATAAAAGAGTGTGGGTTTCTGTTTGAGAGCAGGCCTTTATTCATTTCTCATCACAATATAAGTCTCCTGAAGGTAACACCACTTACAACTGGAAATGTAATCAAATCCTGCCATTTTACTTCTGTGACCCTTTGATACAGACATGACCCTGTAAACAGTTTTTATTTGTATATTTTAAGCCCTTATTTCCCTTCCCTCTATGACTTTTATGTCGCTACTCTCTGTGTGTATCTATGTTTTTATTCTGTCTGTCAGGCACGAATGTATGATTTTATTAAAGAACTCTCTGACCTTATTTATTTGTCCTGCAGTTGTTTTTCTCCACAGACAACTAACAGAAAAAGAAAGCCAAAACTATAGCCATAGTTTCTAGCCCTATTGTGCTCTGGTCCTTGTCTTTTTATATAATGTAAAATATTCAATAGATTTTGATGATTTGTCTGTAGCTGTAGCCAGCTGCAGCGATTATGAAATACATAAAACATAATGAAATACTAGTAGTGCTTGCTCATGTTCTGTGACATTTTGTCAATGTCATATCCCTAACCCTACCAATATGCCTGTGTGGTGTGTATTCAAGTGATGGGCCATTAGAGGAGTGACTGAAAGGGAAGAGCTAATATGAAGCAGGGTCCTGTGCAGACAGGGATCTGGTTCAGAAAGGATCTGAGTTTGGGAGAAGAGGGAGGGCTCAGCTGTCCTTATTTGGCTGCAAGTTGTCCTCTTGTACAGTGGGCCTTTCATTCAAATGGAGGCTTTTGTTGAAAACTGGGTCTCTCCTCAGAGCTTTAGTTATGACTCTGGAGCAGCCTTGTCCTCAGCCATCCAAACCTTTACTTTCTTCTCGTCGGACGGGCCATTATGTGTTATTTACACTGACCTTGCTGATTACATGCAGGCACTCAGAGTGAAATGACCTGTGATATAATGGCCCCAAGGCCGGTGGAGTTCTTCATGGGGAATTGCCCCTATTATCAAAACAGCTTTTTTTACCCTTTTGAGTCTATGTGACCCTGATATGAAGGTGCTTTTAGCCAGAAGAGGGAGTTTTCTACTTTACCCTAAAAGATGCCAAAGTGGCTATTCATCACTCCTTGGGAGAAGTAATCATGTGTACTTAAAAATAATGTGTAAATAAAAAAAATAGATAAAGTGTTTTTTTTTTTCATTTTGGTTTCTGTCCACAAAACAAAAATCAGTTAAACTAGTTCTCTACACAGTTGTTTGGTGTAGAGAAGGTTATCATGTCCCCCAGAGGAAAACCCCAACCAAATACGTCTGGCTTTCCTATGGATTGTTGATTTTTATAAAAGATGCAAACATCGTATTCATATTTATTTATATTCATTTTGGTCGGTCAAATGGTGAAACATATAAGTGGACATTGTATGAAAAGTACCCAATGTGTGTGCAATAAAAATCATGTATAAAAATAATAATGGTCTATGCATAAATAATCTATTTTTCTAATCACAAATAGCTCAAATAATAATGCACCAGTAATATTTTTATAAAACGCAATATAATTTTCCTATCCACAACAACACCAGTATTTCCACTAGAGGGCAGTCAATCCACCCATTTCTGTGCTCATTTAAACCCTGAGTGATGTAGACCTTCTGTATGTACAATTTTATCATGCTGATGCTCATGCACGTGCTGAGGTTCAGTGGCAAACTTGCTCTACTCTATGTTAATATCTACAACTATCATCTTCAACAGTGTGTTCCTGAACTAGTTGAGCATCTTTGTAACAGGTGACGATAACTGGGAAAGAAAATGTATTGTGTGAGTAGTAGGCATGTAGACCTATAGCTATTCCAGGCAGTGACGACTACTACTCCCCCAAATCTGGGGTTAGGATGAGGGTTAAGGAGTTAGGTTTAGGATTAGGCTTAGTGCTGCAGGTGCTGCCTGGATGTTAATGTTGAGGGAAAATAACATCACTGAGCGTGAAAAATGTTTATCTTTATTTGCCATCTTTCCTCACAAAGAAGATGTCCGTATCCTAGCTTAGCTGAACCATTTGAATTGGAAGGCAATTTGTCTTAAATAAGTGTGAGCTGGTGATGTCCTCCAGGGCCATCTCTCTGCCCAAGCTAATTATCCCACACAGTTCCCAAAGCATTCAGCATGAGGATGTGTTTTCAGGAGTATCAGAGCTCCCTAAACATTCTCTTTCAATTGTTAAATGGCACTGTAAAAAGATAATTGTTTTTTTTGTGTCTGCATTTGAACACCTCCCAATTAAGCCAAACCAAGGCTGCACATTCTAAGCGTCATTGTTGTGCATATAAATAAGATGCTCCATGTTCCATTGTGGTTCTGTTATCATCTCAAGGGATAGTCCTGCACAGCTCACAGCCAATCAAGATACAGCGCTAATGAATAAAAAGAAATTTATTCAAATTATTGTTGATGCATTCAGCTGTCTAGTGAATAAGCAGCAGCTAACAAAACAACCGACTATTAAAACAAATGAGCAAATACAGACAGATATTTGAACATCTTGGCTGAAATCAAGCACAGTTTACCAATCACTGGTTTGTGACTAAAATTATGGATTAAAATCAGAGTAGAAGTTTTAGATGGGCTGAGCAGGTGCAGTGAAGTTTTCAAGCTTTTCTCCTAGAGGAGAGGCCCTTCCTGGTCCCTCTGGGTGAGATCGACTCCTGGGGCCAAAGCCAGCTTGACCTTTGGTCTGCATCTGGAGCCCAACCCAGTGTGGTTTCCCCAAGAAATAGCTCCATATCTGCAGTAAAGTAGGTAGTGGTGAAGTGTTTTTGTTGTTCTAAACTCTGCTTCCCTATCTTTGTATTTTTTCCCCCATTAGCACTTGGAAACCAAGTTTGTAGAGTTTTACAGTAACCGCCAGGGTATGGAGGGAGTAATGGGGGAAAAAACAAGACGTGTCTTATTTATAACAGTGTAGTAAATTAGCTCAGTCACTCATCATTAGCAACTAAGGAGAGACCAGTCAGTGATCATTGAGGGCATCTCAGACCACTGAACCAGAGCAATCACCTTAATGCACTCACAATGCACGCTCTCGCACACTCACTCACTCACACACTCACTCACACACACACACACACACACACACACACACACACACACACACACACACACACACAAATACCCAATCAGTTGGTTCAAATTCAACAAGGAAAAAAAAAACCCTACAAAATCAGAATCAGACTAGGAGAGCTTTAAAACCCTACTGGCAAGGCAATGAATAAATCAGACAACATTTATTCATTCACAGTAGTTGCCCTTTATGTCCCTCTTTCCATCTAATCATTGCTCTCAACACAAGGTCAACACTACCACCTCAGACGTCATCACACAGGTCCAGTCCACACTAATGCACTCTCATACACTCTCATACCCTCTCTCTCTCTCTCTCTCTCTCACTCTCACTCACTCACACACACACACACACACACATGCACAGAGAGAGAGAGAGAGAGAGAGAGAGAGAGAAGAGAGAGAGAAGTGCAACTGTTACATTAAACTTTGAGTTAAAAGAATCAATCCATTCAACCATTTAGATACTACTTGTATGTGGCAAATACTAGCCTTCTAAATAGTTCAACATTGCACTGAGGACCATAAATATTCATGTTTGTAGTTATGGATGTGTATGTGTAATTATGGAACACAAAAGCTCATCACCTAAGGAAATGCACGATCCAACAATCATTGTGCAGCTAAAATAGAGAGGTCGCTACAAGGGTGTGTATGTGACTGTGTGTGTGTGTGTGTGTGTGTGTGTGTGTGTGTGTGTGTGTGTGTGTGTGTGTGTGTGTGTGTGTGTGTGTGTGTGTGGATATATATATGATCTAAGGACCCAGGTGGGGTAAGAGGCAGCTCATTACATGTGCCTAATGGCACAATTCCTCAAATTCTGTGTGTTGATCCCCCCGTGGATGAGCCAGGCTAGAGTCTTGTGTGTGTGTGTGTGTGTGTGTGTGTGTGTGTGTGTGTGTGTGTGTGTGTGTGTGTGTGTGTGTGTGTGTGTGTGTGTGTGTGTGTGTGTGTGTGTGTGCGTGTACGTGTACGTGCATGTTTCTTATGAGCCAAGTGACGGTTTCTGAACAATCGACCTGGTCCAAATGACGCGATATATCATTTCATACAAAAAGAAAAGAGAGAAAACAGCAGGCAAGACTAGGGAGCTTATCGACTGTTCTACTACTGGGGCTCTACATCTTATCCAAAATACACAGAATTTCATCCTCATACTTACACATAGTCCAATAGCCCAGCTTTGCAATCCAATCACAGAGGCTTTTGTACAACGGGAGGATAGCAATTTATAGACAACTTGTCAAGCATTTAGCCATACCATAGCCTACATTGCACATATGATAGGACTTGCGGGACATTAGTGATGCAAAGCTTCTTCTGGTCTTTCTTACCTGCTAGCTCATGCTCTCACACACACACACACACACACACACACACACACACACACACACACACACACACAGAGTCAAAACAACAGGCTCAGATCTTATCACCTGTTTAAGGTAAGTGAGCAGACTGCACATACAAGTGCACACACAAGCACAACGCACCAGTAGAGCAGAGTAGAGTCATATTCCCTGCTCAGAATAAATGCTCTACTCGTGGCTAAAACACCAGAATAAAGTGCTTCCCAATTTCATTTAATTATTGAAGTTGGATGCTGTGGTGCATCTTAAATTATTCAAAGCGTAGGAAAAGTGTGAAAGTGCTAAATGCACACATTCGAGTCCCTTAAAAGCATTAGAGAAGCACCCCTCCTGAACTTCACAAACTTGTTATCTCACCCCGCTAACTGCTCTGCCAAATGTACACCCCTGGAGGTCTACTCGCTAGCTCTCACAGGGAGCTCATCAAAAGCAAGGCAGCGTGTATGTGTGTGTGTGTGTGTGTCTGTGTGTGTGTGTGTGTGTGTGTGTGTGTATGTGTGTGTTTATGTGTGGAGTGGTAGCTGTGTTCCTGTGGCTGTTGTGGGGTAAAAGGCTGTGTCTTTAGGGCAGAGGGTGAGATGACAGCTTGTGTCTGCGACTGCCGGCTCGCGGTAGGAGATCAGTCACTCAGAGCCTCACTCCGCTTCACGGGGGCCACGCTATACTCTGGCAAAGGCTGTCCTCTTTGAGCACAGCATCAGTCAGAGAAAAGTCAAGTTTACCTTCTGGGATTAAGAGTGTGTGCACGTCCATGTGTCAACCAAGTGTGTGTGTGTGTGTGTGTGTGTGTGTGTGTGTGTGTGTGTTGTGTGTGACAGGGAGAGTGAGTGGGAGGAAAGAGAGAGTGAAAGTGGAAAGGCATTGTGATTGGGTTCAGATGAGAGTGTGGGAGTTTCTGTGTGTGTGTGTGTGTGTGTGTGTGTGTGTGTGTGTGTGTGTGTGTGTGAGTGTGTGTGTGTGTGTGTGTGTGTGTGTGTGTGTGTGTGTGTGTGTGTGTGTGTCGCGTGTGTGTGCGCGTGTGTGTGTATGTGCTCGTGAAGACCTCCGCCGGCTCTCCCTATCTCTAGAGAGTGTCTCTGACTGCACATTAAGAAGTGCGGTAAGAGTGAGAGGAGGGCTGGGCTCAGGCTCATTGTGTGTCAGTCTTATCTGTGTCTCCCAGTGTGACTGGCAGCCAGGCAGCACATGCATAATTACAGCAGCCAGCACAGCAGCCCCTCGGCTCGGCCCGCACCCTGCCTGCCTGTACGCCCACTCAGAGCGACGACGGGGCAACGCAGCCTAATCACTGCACGCACACCACAACCTCTACACACACACACGCCTCGACATCCTGACTGTGTGTGTGTGTGTGTGTGTGTGTGTGTCTGTGTGTGTGTGTGTGTGTGTGTGTGTGTGTGTGTGTGTGTGTATGAGAGGCAATTTCTGTGTGTGTTTGTTCAAGATAGACATTTTTGAATTAAAAAACTATGTTTAAAGAGCAAAGCGGGTGATTACGTGGGTGGCCTACCAGCAAACAACTATGTTTAAAAAAAAAAAAAAAAGAAAGAAAAAGAAAAAAATGGTGAGTGTGCATATGAGAGGAAAACGAGAATGTGTTTTTATGTCTGGGGGCTGGTCCTTTTGTCCGAAAGAACAGAATAAAACTCATGTTCTACACACTTCATTGCACTTCACCCTAATTGATCTGAGTAAGCTTTCTGTGGAGCTGGGGATTCTCTCTCCAGCACAACACCCATCTTCTCCACCAGAGGGCAGTCTCACCTGTGGCCAGGGAGTGAAGGCTGTTGCTGTTCTTTATCCCTGTCCGAATGCATAGTGCTGGCATCCACCCTCAGGAGAAAGACAGGGAGTAAGTTAGACTCCAAAATGACACTGACAACATTGACCAGAACAGTCCAATGACGGTGGCTGAATATTGTTTGGTTTAAATAGCCCAGTCTATCCATTGTGTGTTTACACAATTTTATCAGTAAACTGGGCAGTTTGTAAACATTAGAAAAACATACAGCGCAAACTGTTTTGCTTACCCGCCATAACATAAACAAATGTAAACATTTTCTATCTCACTCGACCAGCATGGTGCGATTGCTGTCGCTACCAAACAGCTAGCTTTGGACATCATTCCCAGAGGGAGAGAAGACAACAGTGAGAATCATGTCTCTCCTCTTCAGCCTGGGCCAGAACATCCCCAGTTCAACACACTCCTAACCCCCGCCCTCCTCCATACACACATCCCCGCACACACACACCTACACTAACCTGCGCCTGTCCCTCAAACACACACCCGCTCCTGCCCCTCCCTCATTCACACACACCTGCGCCTCATACACACACACAACGCACACACACACACACACACACACCTACACTAACCTACTCCTGTCCCTCATACACACACCTGCTCCTGCCCCTCCCTCATTCACACACACCTGCGCCTCATACACACACACAACGCACACACACACCTACACTAACCTACCCCTGTCCCTCATACACACACCTGCTCCTGCCCCTCCCTCATTCACACACACCTGCAGCTCATACACACACACCGGCTCCTGCCCACACACACACACACACACACACACACATACACACACACACACACCTACACTAACTTGCGCCTGTCCCTCATACACACACCTGCTCCTGCCCCTCCCTCATTCACACACACCTGCGCCTCATACACACACACCGGCTCCTGCCCCTCGCACACACACACACACACACACACACACACACACACACACACACACACACACACACACACGACACACACCTGCTCCAAAACCTCATTTACAGTACACACACCTGCTCCTTCCCCTCACACACACGCATACACACACGCATACACACACACACACACACACACACACACACACACACCTGCTCCTACCTCTGAACACACACCTCTTCCTGTCCCTCTCTCTCACACTCAAACTCACACACCTTCACCATCCCCTCACACACACACACAAACACACACACACACACACACAGCCTCTCCTGCCCTTCAAACACACCCACACATGCACCTGCGCTGCAACTTAACTGAACCCAAAAACTCCACATTCAGTCTCATCACTTCCTGTACACAGAGCCAGATCCTTTAGTTCTTTAACCCTCACATTAGACCACTGTGTGTTGAAGGCACAGCTGAGAGACTGAGGGTGATCAGTGCTGTAGCAGAGGCAGCCGCAGGCATAATCAGCTACTGACCCAGCGTCAGCCCTTCATGTGTTTATACTGTATGTGTGGAAGCCAGAGGCATAGTGCACTCGCAGGTGACAATTTGTAGAGTTGTTCAGAGCTCACCTGTGCATAAATTTGAATGTGAAAATCCAATGGCATCAGTTTAGCATCAAATTAAAATGTCCCCAACTAGGAGGTCAAGCTTGCATGAACAGGTAAAGGAATACAAAGGGAAATCTTTGTTTGGAGATTTTGAAATGGAAATAAGCGCCACTCCCCTGCTGATGAGAGTCGGTGTTGTTTTGATGCATATTCCATTTAGAGGACAGGGACGTGGAGACAATGCAGAATGAGAGGGAATGAATGGCTGCATGGATATGATGAAACACAGAGAGAAAGCTGAGGAGATGAAGGAAGCATGGCCAGGGGAGGGCGGTGTGGTGGTAGAGAAAGTAGCAGAGAGAAAAAAACTACTTACTACGTACAACTGTACGCCAAGCTGCCCAGAAGTATTGGACAGCTGCCACAGCTTCCTGCCCACAACTCATCTAGGCTCCATCCTACAAACTCCATATATACAGACACTTGTAACCACACACACACACACACACACACACACACACACACACATCAAACTCCTCCACACCATAGTGAACAGAGAGATGCCGAGCTCACACTGCCTCACCTGTCACCTGTTGACACTCGGGGAGAACCTGGTTGTGCCGCCTGTCACAGGGGCTCTTGTCACTGTTCCGCTCCAGCTGAGCCTGTTTGATGCAGATGCTGTGTTGGTCACCATAGGTTAGTGGTTTTCCCATAGGGCCACCAGTGCTGCTGTGGGGACTGGGGTCAGTATGGGGACCATGGCAATGGACTGCCTTTACTGTGTAACCTGGTAGAGCTCTGAGTGACTATGACATGATTATTTCATTAGGAGACATCTGTGAATAGATCTGTGGTCTGGACAGAAACAGATTATGACAAATGACGAACAAAGAATATTGTACAGAGTGAATTGCAAGAACTATGAAACAGCTATGGCTGTCATTTAGAAAATTATTTAAGCTGCATATGAGTAATCTATGGGCCTTGCACCGTAAACAGTGTAGTTATGAGTCACACTACACATATCTTCCTGTGAGTCTGGTTGTGGTACACAGTGGTAAATATTGTGACCTACATAACATCAATTTAAATGACATCATACAAAAGGATGACAATGACAAAGCTGTACACTTTAAAATACCTAAAATCCACTATAAAGGAAACAATCAATTAAATGAATGAAATAATTAAATAAACATAGAAGTTTGGTCAGAGTGGGCTGTTTTGTAGGCTAAATACTGCTACAGTGTAAACTGGATCATTGCCCGTGGTTACCAAGTGTTCACCCTGACATCTGCCCACAGGTTATTTCATCTCGTTCCTTCAGTGGTCTCACAGGGTCTTCATCAGATGGCGCTAGAGTTTCCATGGCAACAGAAAAGTCTAAACATTTATCATGGTTATTTGACATACCACAGTGGGAATAAATAAGTGAATACATGAGCAAAGTAGCCACCAACAATGACCATCTGAGTGTTGCGCAAAAAACAAATTCATCACAGAAAAAGACATAAATGGGCACACAAGATTCAATTTGTTGTCATGGTTACTGAAAGCACTCTTTACAGTGCATAGAAATGTTTTTAGCTTCTTTTGTTATTGCGAATGCAACATTACTGAAAAGGGCACATTTTCTAGCCTAATGCCCAAGGTGGCACCTGAGCTGCATAGCCTATTACATTTTCTTGGAAATGAGAATGTGTAAGTCATGTGGCGGCATTACACACTGAATAGCCTATATATGATGTGTCTAAATAAAAAGAAGACTAGAAGACAATATTGTTACCATATTTTTTTTCAATTTCTGAATGGAGGCATTGGAAATCAATATGAGTGTTTATCTGCATCAATAATAATAATAATAATAATAATAATAATAATAATAATAATACATTTTATTTGAAGGCTCCTTTCAAAACACCCAAGGTCACCATACAAGGTAAAATTAAGTCAAAATTAAAACAGTCATTACTTAAAAGGACAGATAAATAAAACCAGTGGCTAAAGGTTATATGCCATTTGGACAGGTGGGTCTTGAGCACTCTTCTCTTCTCTGCCTAATGCACTATTCACATTTTGGGACATGGCAATGAGAAAATCAGTCAAAGCCAGTGTATAACTGCTGGTTCCCAGCAGGTTTTCATCCAACATTAAAACAGAAATGGAGAAAGAGGAGAACAGATGTTTATAAATTTTGCCCATATATTTTTGGCAACTTGCTTGTTCAGTTCCATGATTCAAATAAGAGGCTTTGACAGGGACAAATATTCCCAGCTATTCAAATTCTGCATCATGATCAGAGAATATTTCATTAGCATTTGAATTTGTGCGAGTCTAATCCCACTTTCCAGTCTCATCCTGGATCCCTTAAAGTCACTGACCAGAGGATCAGAGTCTTGCTCCTCAAGTCTAAATCCGTCCCGACAGACTCGTCTACACGTCACACTTTTTCTTGTGAAATTACACTTCCAGGCGACCATCTATTTGCTAGAAAATCATCTTCTTCTCCAGCAAAATGTGTAATTACAGGTTTCAAAAACAGCATTGGATTAGTACAGAGCTGCTGAAGCACGTTATTACGCAAAGTTGTCTCCACTTTACCCGTGACAACCATTACAATTTCTTTCAAAGCCACCAGTCAGGCAGCCACATAAATCATTCAGTGCACAACTGTTTGCTTAGCCAAATTAAATCGGAGACTGATGGACCATAGCTGTCTAGCAGATATCAGAGTTCTTGTGATTTAGTCTATCCACGCAACATGTTGTTTTGCCAGTTTATGCAAAACATGCGGAAAATGTCATAGATGTCATATTCAGATTGCATATTTCATAATTCATGTAGTGACCACTAGCCGCCAGGCATGAAAAGGCTACTCCCATGAAGACAAAAAGTTGACTTATATTCATAAGTGGTTAAATGTATAACATACATCTCCGTAGGCTCATGGAATAGAGTTGTGTGCAGAAACTAGGCTGTCCTATACTCAAAGGCAGTTCCCAGCATGAGAATGTGATGCAATCCATGGTAAGAAGACACAGAATCAGCAGCAGGGAAGTACAGAATAGAAGGTAATCCATCTACTCCCAGCTGGGATTTCACAAGGCTGCGTCTCAGAGTTACAAGAAATCTACCGTTGCTGAAAGGGATTAGATGACTGGTATTTTGAAGGGGATGCAACAACTTTATTTAGCTGGCTTGGAAAAAAGGCTCCTTCTCTGAACTGCCACATGACATCTGAACTATAAGCTAGGAGTTATGTCAAATTTCAATAATATTGTATGCTAGGGTTTGAAAATCGTCAAAAGCTTTTCACTTCCACCCACTGAGGCAGCAAACGTGAAAAGTGAATGACAAACACAAATGTGTGGTACTTTGACATCATATTTCAGTACATTACTGGAAATTGCTGGGTGAATTCTGGTAAAATTCTCCAATCATCTATTTAAACTGAAACCAAACAATACCTAGAAACTGACAACAGTTCTGCTTCAAAAAGTTGTCACATTAGCCATATTCAGTCAGGAGTTTTTTCATTGAGCCAAGGCCCATGCTGTGAGGGGGTCAGCTCTATGTTCCCTAAGCTCTATGCTCCCACATTTCTTTATATAAGGTTAGGGTTAGAGTTAGGTTTAGGTTTAGAAATTTGGTTAGGGTTAGGGCTGTGGGAACATAGACATGCTCCCTCTCTGAGCATCATCACAGACTTTTGCCCAAGGCTCAGGCCTCATTGGTTTCTTCCTGCACAACACAGGGGATGCCACTAATTACCTGATTATCTTATTAGTTACTCTTGATCTTATTTTCATGTGTCAATAAATGAGTCATCAAGCCCAATTCCATCTGACACTAAAAGCATAGGCTACTCCCCCAAAAATGGTTTCATATTAACCAAATCAAATGATTCATTACCCTGGCCAGCACCATATGGAACTTCAGTGCCCACATTATATTATGAGAGTGTTTTAAATGTAGTGGTACCAGGGATACCAGTGGGTTTAGAGAGGCAGTGGTTAGGAGAGGTCAGTGCAGTAGACAGTAAAGCGAAGAACAATGCCTTGACCTCAGTACCCAACATTGTGGTGTTACAATGGCTGTGTAAAGGCCACCGCACACCGGTTCCGACACAGTGCTGAGCACTCTGCTTCCAACATTCGATTCCATTGTTTTCAATGCAACCCCGCACACCAGCGCCGAACCCTTCCGCCGTCGATTGTGAATTATACGATTCAAGTCTATTTTGTCGGACATCCAATGTTCACAATGTTCACAGGCTACTGTGCTAGGTGCTAGGCGAAATTGTCGGATTCGAAAGTGCTCCGTAATGCTGTCGGAACCGGTGTGCAGCCGGCTTAACTATCTGCCTTACCTTGATTTTGAGACTGATTATTACGTGAGTGTATTCTTCTCTTCAAACAGGCCAAACAGGTTCTTGGTTCTTAGCACTTTATAGAAATGTTATAGACTGTAAAAGAAGAGGAGTGTGTGTGTGTGTGTGTGTGTGGGGGGGATGGGGTGGGTGCTCTAACTGGGGATGTGGTAGGTCAACATTCTACTAGTATAAAAGGCCAATGGTGGCTATAACTACTGCCAGAATGTGTACCATAATGTGCAGCACTATTTAGAAAACTCATCCCCCTATCCAGGAGCATGGCCTCAAGCCTCAACACGTCACACACCAGCTTTTTGTTCAGTGTGCTAGATCACTGACCCGACCTCATGCAGCAACACTGACCTTGAGATGAGACCCCATTCAGATTCATACATGACACGACAAGGCTAGCCCAAGCAGGGGCGCTGCTAGAAATTTTGGGCCCTATGACAACATTTTTTTTTGGGCCCCTCAAATATTGATTTTAATATTAAATTTTTCTCTGGGCCCCCCTGTCTGTGCTGGGCCCTTAGAATCATCCTAACTTTTCCCCCCTAGCGGCACCCCTGAGCCCAAGCAAGAGGGAGCGGTAACACCCCATAATAAGGTGCCACTATCATTGAGGTGGCTCGTTGATTCACTCCGGATAAGGGTTAGGGGCTTCCTAACCTATGATTCCCAACAGTTTCATAGATGGATGTTTCTGTCAACATACTTTTTGAAGATTGGTCTGGATCATTCTTAAAAAAAATGGCATATTGGTCTCAAGACTTACTGCAAGGCAAGTTTATTTACTGTAGCTGTACAACAATAAATGCAAAGTACAGTAGATGGTAGAAAATAAAAGCACAATTAAAAAAAGACATAAAATGATTAAAAGTTGAAGTGCAAAATGAAGGGAATTAAAGTAATGAAAGGTTACAGAACAAATAAAATAGAGGACATTAAATGAGACATTAGAGAACATTGTATTAGAGACATTGTATTAGAGACATTGTATGCTCCTTGTATGTTTTTGTATGTTTATATTTTCTACCTGTAAACAGCTAACCTGCCTATTTTGGACACCAGATGGAAATTAGCCATTGTGCTATAATCTGAGACATTTACATGTATGCATGTTCATTAATGTGCAATGTCCTGAAAAAATAAAAGTAAAGTAAAGTAAAGTAAAGTAAAGTAAAGTAAAGTAAAGAAAGCATCTGAGAATATTTTGGTCGTTTGGATAGATAGAGACAACAAAGAATAAAATGGTATGGCCACCACTGTCTCCCTCACATAACTTTTCATCTTTGCCTCCTGTAGCCTAGACCTGTATTTGTAGATCAATTAGCGCATTAATAACATGAAACCAAACCGGGTTGAATTTAACACTTATCAGCAGTTACGTGAGTTTAATCTGGCCTTTTTATATGATGAATTCTTTGGAAAATTTTATTTTGTATGTGTACTTTGTATTTTGTATCAAACTTTATCCCTTTTCCCCCTGCCAACAGCATGGTGGCCTTGAACAACAGGACTATTGGGTTTAAAAGTTTTCAGTTTAGTGGTTGCAAAATAGTGAAAAAAAAACTGTCTGTGTCCTTAGGATCATTCAGCATGAAAATAGAAAAATATTTTATACTCAGAATACTATGAAAAAAAAAAACAACTAGGCTACTTATATACTGTTAAATGCTTTCAATAAAGTAAAAGTAAGTAATTTGACTTAGCAACTATTTTCCCAGGGTAACATCAGTCAAATTTCAACAGAACTTTGAACTGTGTTTTTAACATGCTCCAACTGTCACCACAAAAAATATGGAACATCAACAGACATCTTACAACACATCACTGTAGTGTGCATGACGACTAATGACTAAAAAAATATTTAAACTGTGTGCTTATGCAAGCAACCACCATTTTTTGTTTTATGAACACTGCATAAACTCACTGTTTTAACCACTTTAATATTTGTACTCATACTGTAAGGGTCTGTCTTGTGTTCCCCGTTCCAGCTGGTCTCCTCCCTTTTGTTTACTTCCTGGTCCTGTGTTCCATGTGCTTATTTGCTTCCTTGTTCTTATCTCTTCCCTCACCTGTGTCTACCCCTATCATTAGTCCCAGTGTGGTCTTGTTGAAGTCAAGTTTATCATTGATACCTTGCCTCGCATTTGGATTCGACCACTCCACATTCATGACACATACTCACTACAGTGCTGTATTGTGATGTGTCTGATGATGTTCCTTAGCTTTTGGGATGATGAGAAACATTAACAAAAATGTTGCTGTGGTGTTAAATTATGTTTTTGTTGATCCAGAAACTGGATGGTTGGATGTGGTTCTGGGCATATGGGCGAATAACGGGCATTTAAACTAGTCAGTGGGATAACCGTAACACATGTGGCCAAAAATAAACAGATTCTCCAATCCTGACCTCCTGTTGACAGGATGACTCCTAGCACTGCTCCAAGAGCCACTGCTGCCCTCCCTAGAAAGCCCCTTCTCCCTGTTGCTCGGACAGCTCTGGCCAATCCTGTGATGAACTCCGTCAGTCCCACTCCAATCATTGAAAGTGATGACAGACTTGTTCCAGGTTCTTTAAAAAAGACAATGGCTGAAACGACCCACCCTACAGCATATACACCTGTAAGTGCTCTGGCATGCCAGTTAAACACAACTACTAAAAAGACATAACTCGCCATTACCGTGTGAATCCATGTAGAAAAGTCTGTTGCAACTTTCAAGTTAGAATTTCTAGTCTCTTGCATTGTTTCATCGTCATCCAATAATGTACTCTTATCCATCTCCTCTGTATTCTTCTCCCCTTTTTCTGATCCCT
The DNA here is from genome assembly GCA_027497455.2 of Sardinella longiceps. NCBI lineage: Eukaryota > Metazoa > Chordata > Actinopteri > Clupeiformes > Clupeidae > Sardinella > Sardinella longiceps. The sequence continues at coordinate 20,837 of JAODXP020004629.1, read as the reverse complement.
CTCCGTATCTCTGAGCAACTGCCCCTGCTGCGGACAGAGCTACCCCTACTGCCCCAGAGACACCTATCAGTGACCCTATACTGCCCCAGGTCCCTTGCAAAGAGGAGGTACTCTGGATCACAACTAAAATCACTCCTCCTCCTGCAATGGCCACTGCAAACACATGCTCAGACTTCTTAGTCATTCCTAGCTGTGTGTTCACTGATGCACCTACCCCAACAGCAAGAAGGTGTGTGGTCATCACAGTTATAATGAGGATGCTATCCACTGAGTCCATAGTCATGGCATTGTTTTCATTTATATGTAAAGAGAAGGCACTAGATATTACCATGATCAACATCAAATTAATGCTTGGTGTAAAATGTATGCAAGGCAATGCTGTACCTACTATCCTACGCAAGTAAAGCACGAGATAAAACACAGATAATATCAGGCTGTACAGCAAGCACACCGAGGGTCCTAAGACAAGGAGAGAGGTGGGGAAACAAATGAAGATAGTTGAGGTAAAACATGCAGTGTATACTGCCAGAGTAGCAGCTTGGACACTGACAGACACAAATGTCTCAAAATGATTTTGAAACACAAACAATATTGTCAAATTCAAAAAGTGTGAAAGACCCAGAAGGACAGGAAGTGTGGTGCCTAAATATTTTACTCCTGCACCTACAATTGACCCAGAGACTGTGAGGGCTAGGAGACCCACAGAAGCAGCCAAATATAGTTTCATTGGTTGACACATGTGGTGGTCTGGAATAACAGTGTGCACAAAGTACCCTACCATCATGGCCACTAAAAATGCGTAGATCACCACTACTAGCCCTGAGTGGAAGGTGTTAAGATGAAAAAAACACTGCATGAATTTATCAGTGTTAAAGGTGTATTGTGTAAGAATTGAAGTTTGAAATATGAAAAAATAAACAAAATGCAACAGGAGAATGTGAAGAAACAAATGCAGTCATCACACAAAAAATACGACCATGTACTCAGCTGCTGAGATATCAACCCAAATTAGCATGCTAAAAATTAGCCACGGCCCTGATGCCTATTTATTTGTATTGTAATACCAATTTTGCCACTAGTAATCGCTAGCGACTAACAGGCCTGTCACAGCTCGCAAACCTCCGATTGTTGACGAAGAAATCGCCTGTGGTTTAGTAGCACTTGGCTTGTAGTTAAAATTAATCTGTCAGAGTCCATTTATGCCCTGTTAATGTACATGTTTATGGCTATTACGCATTTTCTGGAGTAGCTGTCAATTCTAGGGAAGATACAAAGTCCCACGTTTCCATCAGAATGGGAAGTAGAAGGAGCGTACAAGGATTGAGCTGTAACGTTACTGGATTAGCTGAAACTAACGTCAACCCCACCACCACCACAAGTTATGGGAGCCAGGAACACACTCATTGAAAAGTGAAGATAAGAACCGATTAAACTGGAATTAAACCATCGACATAGTTTGAAAACCATTCATGGCAGCTGGAGCAAGTAGGCTAAAGGAAGATTGATGGTGGAACTGCAATGTTTCGTCTGGACAGGTAAAAAGACTAACATTAGGCTACCACTGCCCATGTCAAAAGTTATGTTAGATAGATAGCAGAGCCCGTAACGTTACAACAATACGTCCTATGGTTAAATGTAGCGGTATGCCAAGCTGATGTTTGCTAACACAGGGGCTTGTGTTAACGAAATTGATCTGTAAACGTAAAGTAGACCCTGTCAAAAGCAATCAAGCTGTTAACGTTAGTAGCCCGACTCTTGTCAGTGGGTGCAGTGGCGGCCAACTAGCTAACGTTAACGTTAGTTGGCTCAAATATCAATATGATCTAAATATCGACCAACTCTGGTAACATTGATTTGCACACCTAAATAATAGTGGACATTCAATTGATTTAATCGAGGTGTAGGTAAGGAATATCTCGATCACAAATTCGTTACTAAAGGAAAACACATGTGCATCGCTCATCGTTCTTGGAATGGTATGAAGCGGGCAGGGTGCTTACTGCTGACCTGCATGTCCCGAGTCAAACGATAACTCTTATCACGCACTAACGTTAGGCTCTTCCAAAGGAGAAGCCTTCGTTTCGGTGTTGCCGATGCATTGTCCCCTGTCAATATGTTGAACTTAGTTAACGTTAGTCTGTGTTACAGGCGCGCTTTTCGCTAAAGGCGATTATTTTCATGGGCTCTTGCAGAAATCAAGCTTCTTGATATAGTTGCATGTTACCCATCTTTGTAAATTATGGTGGAAGCTTTTAATTTTTGGATAGGGTAGAAAAAATACTTTGTGAAGAGCCTCAAACTCTACAGGCTATGGCTCTGGTTTATGCTGAACACCACCCCCTTGAGTGTGGAGTATGGTATATGATTTTTTGACAGGAATTCCACATAGCACCTTTAAAATTTTCAAAGTGTGTTGCTCTGCCTCTTATCCCAAAGACTTTGACTGCTTCATTTGCAATTCCTCCAGAGAGACTTCCTGCCATCAGCCCAAGTGCTATGGCCAATCCAATGACTCCAAACGCTTTGAGCAAACCTGGAAAAGACAGTGCTTCATAGTTCATCATACATAGGCCTACCATTTCTGAATTCTGAATACTACTGAACACAGCAATAGGTGATGCTCCAAATCCAAATCCCTCCATTTACAGTCACACTAATTACAATGCAATGGGATACCTGGCCTTGAAGAGATTACAGTTCATACTTACTATGTGATGTTTCTGATACAGAATGAGCTCTGTAATTTAGGAAAGAAATTTCATAACCATGATGCAGTACTGTAATTTCTATTAAATTATGGTAACACTTTCTAATAATTGTACACAATTATGACTATAATATAGGTTGGTATAGTTGGTATAGTTGTGCACCACTACCACCTGCACTGCCAATGATTAGCCTATAACATATTTTGGTGTGTAATGCATGGTGGGCTGGTCTAGGGCGAAATGCCATACCTGCATTTAAACTTCAAGTGACTGGTAAATTAACTTTAATTTTTTGTATGTGTAGGCCTACTAGGCTTTTTCATTGACATGTTTTGCCATACTGTATGTGAACCCTACCATATTCAGCACTCACACAGCACAAGTCAACTCCACACAGTGCTGAGCATTCCACTTCCAACATTCTTTTCCATTGTTATTATTATCTCCGCGAAGGAGGTTATGGTAGGTATAAGGCTATGGCTGTATCCGAATCGGGAAAAACAAGATGAGATGGTTTTAGAGAGTAGTGGCGGCGGTGTGAATCAATAATCGCAGGTTGTTGCGAGTAGTTGCAAGCCTTTGCAAAAGATTTCACGTCAAATCGCAGTTTCGGAGTTTTAGAACATTGCAGGTTTTTAGAACATCGCAGCCCGTCTCGTCGAGGATCTTTGGTCTGGAGCTACCTTAATAGATGCGTAAAATCCTACCTTCTATTCAAAGTTACCTTTTTTTGCCCAATTTTTTAGGAATCCTTCATGCTTCCTTCAGCATCCAACATTCTATAGAATCTATCACTATCTTAGCAACGGTGCCTTTGCTAGATTGTCCGAAACAAAGTTTAGCAGCTGCCTTCATACCTTAGCCTGGCTAATAAGCCAACTGTTGGCTCCAACTTCCGTGTTCAGCAGTAGCAGATCGCTGGCTAATTCCAATTTATTATGATATCCTAGCGGCAATCCTAGCGTAGCAGCAAGTCCTCAAGATCATGGATGATAATGTCATGTACCAATTTTGTTAAGGTAATTCGAAGGTGGTGGGGTGGGGGGTGGGGGGTGGGGGGGGGGGGGGTGGATAATGAAGGCGTTCAGACATCGCTCTAAACTGTGTACCGATTGGCTAAACCGTACGCAAACCGAAGTAAGTGGGCTGTTCCAGAATACTGTACGGAGGTAAAAATCTTTTAGCATAAGTACGTAGGATGGCGTTGCCAGGCTATTCATACCTAACCTAATAGACAGTGAAGACAGCGAGGCAGCAAGTCACTGCCTTCCCATTTCGGACACAATCTTGTCCACTTGTTCAACTTAACTAATACATTTTTGCTACTAAAAGCCACCTCAATGATCGTATTTTGTGCATCGTAGCCCAAGTTTGCGAACGGCAGCTAACACTAACTGGATGAGGCACATCAAAAGCAAAACCTTATCGATTTACTTTTGTTTTGAAATGCCCCATTCTGTTACCGTTAGCTGCCTCAGTTATCTGCCTCAATTATCTCAGTTTGCGTTGGATGAAATCCAGTGATTGAGGTGGCTATCAATAGCGCTTGGCAAAATAAAACAGTAGGGCTATGTGTTGATTCACTCCGGATTTTTCCTTTAAGGTAGCCATAAATCGCCTCTGACAGCATTGCGGAGCCCTTAGGAATTCAACTATTCTCATTCACCTCCATACATCGGCGGCAGTGTGTAGGGTTTACGGGAATACGGGAAACGGAGTGCTTCGCAATTTGTCCGAGCCGGTGTGTGGATGCCTTTGCTTTTTCTCATTGTTGCTTACCTTGGAATACTTTCTGATTTCAAAGGCTCCATGGTGATAGGGATTCATTAATCCTAAACAAGGGGGGAAACAGAAAAACACATTTGCTGTCGGACATTTGTACACTTAATAAAACTGTTTTCATTTAATTGTATTTGTTGCCCTGTTAATGTACATGTATCGCTCATCCAAATACAAAAATGTCAACATATAACAGATCCTTTTATTCAGAGTGATTTATGAAAGGAGGATTAACAATCAAGCTACAACACAACACAAGCAAAATTAAATTATTTATTTTATTTTTTTAATAACCTTTAGGAGTGCCATTTGCTAACAAGAAATTGACAGGAGTTGGAAAATGCAAGAGTTAAAAGTGCAAGCATATAATCTTGTGCATAGTTGAAGGGATTAGGATAAGAGGAGCTGCATTTTCAAGAATTTCTTGAAGGTGAAGAGAGTGTCTGCTAGTCTTTGCAAGGTTATTCCACCGGTGTTGTAATATGAGTTTAATTTACTTTTCTTTATGAAAACTGGTTATTCTAGCCTGACATAGCCCGATCATAATACTGCTGTTCATCTGTATTCATGGTCTGGAGGTTCTTTAACTTGGCGCGATTATACTGCGGGGGGGAGGGCATTCACTTCTGGTTTGAAACAATTGAACAGCTCGTCTAATCAGCTTCGCGTATTGGCCGGTAGACTCTCTACCGATGTAAACACGCCCCAGACGGCCGTTCCCAGCAGGCACGGACTGAACAGTCTGGCATTTGGGCACATGCCAGAAGGGCCGCGGCCCTTCCAATACTCGTTGCAGCCCCATAATCATACATTCGGGATCTATGTATGCAAATATCACGCTGCCTGCGTTCAAAGTTCTAGTCAGATTGCATTCCCGTAACACCGTTTCGCTATTTATACCACTGACACTGCCATACATTACACACGGACGGTGGCATCTTGATGGGTGGGTCTCATTATGTTTCATGTTGTATTTTTCCTGAATATATATTCCAATGATGTAAAAGTGTTCAAAATAATAAAAAAAAATCTATACCTATTTATATTTTGCTTTTGTTTGAGACAACTGTAGTAAAGCATTGCTTTGTGGGATTTTTATTTTCATTTACGTTCGGTTCCCGCCAAAAGAAAAAGAATGTAAAAGATTCATCAACATTCTGAATCTTGTTGTAGAGACAAAACTGACGGTAGGCTAGATGTCGCGAATGGACAATTATAGCTATTAAGAAAAATGAAATGAAATCAAGTACGGAAGAGCATTAGTACGGAAGAGCATTAGGGTCAGTAGGAGATGTATATTTTGCTAATCTCTGAGAAATAAACTCAGAATATCCGAGAAAAAAGTCGAAACTTTTGAGAAATAAAGTCAAAAGTTTTGAGAAAAAAGTCGAAAATTTAAAAGTCGAAACTTTTGAGAAATAAAGTCGAAAGTTTTGAGATACAAAGTCGAAAGTTTTGAGATCCAAAGTCAAAATTTTCGAGAAAAAAAGTCAGAAATATGTAGAAGGCGGGCGGAAGTGACATTCACCGGCGGTCAGTGGACATGAATGTACGGAAGAGCATTAGGGTCAGTAGGAGATATATATTTTGCTAATCTCTGAGAAATAAACTCAGAATTTTCGAGTAAAAAGTCGGAATTTTCGAGAAATAAAGTCAAAAGTTTTGAGATTCAAAGTCAAAATTTTCGAGAAAAAAAGTCAGAAATATGTAGAAGGCGGGCGGAAGTGATATTCGCCGGTGGTCAGTGGACATGAATGAGATCAGTGAGAGGCTGGGAGAGGGTGACACCCGCTTCAGATGTGTCCCTGCCTTGTTATGATGCAGCTGGACAAAGTGAGAGTTTAGCCCCACACCAAGCACAAACATCGAATCCCTTGGCCAATGTTAGTGGTGGTAACAATATTTCAGGGGGTCGGATTGTTCATCGTGAAGTTAGGAGGCAAGTTAGTAATGTGGGGAATGCCGGAGTTTATATGGGAGCACAGTGTTTTTATCGCGCTAGCCAGCTAGCTTCTATGCCTTCTGACCGTGCCTCTCCACAATCCGACAGTAACGTGGAGGCTGGAGGTTTTGACTAATGCCACTGGGGATGTTACGAGGTCATAGTGTTCATAGGAGAGTTAGGGTACAACATAGGCAGGGTGGGGAGTCGCAATGATAATGACAGTGTGCAAATTCTCTCCACTTTGCGTGCGCGCAAGGCGGACCTCGCTATGCAGCGCGCAGCAGGGTCAAAGGCGCTGTGCCACGGCATGTTTAGTTCAAGATAATGGAAATGCCGGCTTTGAGTACTTGGCAAATGAGGGTCAGTAGCCTTCCGTTTGATCAGCCAATTGGTTATCTGGGGGAAAGACAACTCGATGCACTTGATATAATACGAGGCAATGACTTTAGGGTCATTGCTGGTGGTATACACCTCCACCCACAACACATGCCCTGCATCTGTCCGTTCCCACTCAGTTCCTCCTGCACGAAGGCTATCACATTGTCGATGTCCGACTGATTTCGCCTCCTGCACAGTCCAAGTTCACGACACCGCCTCTACAGTGTCCGGATAGAAATCACAATACTGTGATTCTGTGCTAAGACGTCAAGGATCTCTCTGTTATTAAATCCAACCTCAAAATAACATTTGATTAACTCCTCCATTTCAGCAGCACCAGGCCTTGCAGACGAAGTCTAACAGCTCTGAATGACCTACTTCCGGGTAGACTAAATTTGTGACTTTTTTCTCAAAACTTTTGAGCTTTTTCTCGAATATTTCGACTTTATTTCTCAAAACTTTCGAGTTTATTTCTCGAAAGTTTCGACTTTTAAATTTTTGACTTTATTTCTCAAAACTTTCGACTTTATTTCTCGAAAATTTCGACTTTTTTCTCGAAAATTCTGAGTTTCTTTCTCAGAGATTTGCAAAATATATCTCCCCTATTGAGACTAATGCTCTTCCGTACTCTTCTGTAATCAAGGTCCAGGAAGAGGAGGAATTAAACGAAAGAAGGGGGGAGCGGAGAAAAAGAGGGAGAAATTGAAGAAAGCATTGCTTTTGGGGGGCGAGAAATGCGAGGTATTTTCTTAATCAGTTCAGTCCTCCGTTTCCCTAGTGACTGACGATAAACTTCCTGTGAGCACTACGGTGTGTGGCGGACAACAAATAGAAGTGTCCCATAAATTCAAGGTTGTTGTCACTGAAAACACGGTGTTCTGTTCGAATCTATGTCGTAGTATCTATTATGCCGGCTTCTTGGCTTGCTTGGAAGAAGACCATGAAGAAGTGTGTTGTTTTGTCTCTGCAATCGCCAAGAAATCACAAGGCCATTCACACATGGAATAGCACGCAGAGCTCTCTCGCCCACACAAATATGGATATTAGAAGATGTGTTGCACCGCCCGACGCTACGAATAAGACCAGGTAGGGGCTGAAGGATTTCCATTAATAATCATTGTTTGTGTCCGCCGTGACACTTTTTTTTATTTCACGTAAGGTCGCTTCTACTGTCATAAGCCAGTCCGTGGCTAGTCTCGCTACTAGCCAAGGTGATGTGATCTGTAAACCTTTTTAGCTTGTGGTAATCTGGGGGCTGTTGTAGTTTTTCTTATTCGTACTGTATTCTTAACTTCATGACTTGGTAATGGGCTCTCGAATTGGTGGCTTGTCTTGCTGAAATACATTTTAGTAGCCATATCGATGTAGCCCACGGTATGTTGTTTTGCGTTCAGCTCTGGACTGGTTAACATAGAAGTTGGACTGACTCCCACTCATAGTCTTGTCATCATATAGCTGGGCCACTGTCCACTGGACAGCGTTAAGAAGGGGCTTTTGCGTAAAGAAGCGGTGCGGGAGCAAAGCGGACATCAAAAGTGGTTGGTTCATTGATTGTATAGTGTGTGTGTGTAGGCACGTTGATGCTTGCCTGGTGCCTGTTGTTTAAAGGTCGGTTTCTGAAACTTCAGTGTTTACTAGGCCTACTATTTTATTAATAGTCACAATTTCTCTGTGTGTGGGGCGGGCCAACGAGTGCAGAGTGCGCTTGTTATAACGCACCGTTTTCGACGTGTAGGATGCACCATGCACCTAGTTCTAGTAGGAGGATGCACCTTGTGTTTACCAATGTGTTTTCATGTGGTGCGCGGTCACCAAGTTGTTGCAACTTCCGCGAAGTGGTGTGTGTGTGTGTCTCTCTCTGTGTGTGGGTGGATGACAAATAAGCCTGAAAAAAGGAATTTTAAAAAACTTCAAATATTATCCCTAAAAAGTGTTTATATGTGTTGCTGTATCTCTAAACTTGACTAATATAAATTTTTTTTTTAAAAAATGTGAAACATACATTTATATGTGAATTTGTCATGTTAGTGCCTAAAATCGTCATATGGTGTGACGTGAAAATAATTCGAAATAAAATGAAAATTACATGCTTTTTTCTACTTTAATTTATGTGACTGTACATTTTAATCATGTTTGCTTTGATATGCAACATTTCCTTGTAAATATTTAGAAGAAAACCCTAACATTTGACAAGTTCATTTGTCAAGGTGGAGGATGCTCCTAAGTGTCACCAGATATTTTAGCTTAATTCTGATATTTCTTGTCAGAACTCGCTCAAAATTCATGAGGTTCTTGCAGATACCATTTCCTTTGTGTGCTATTGATGTTTTAATGATTTTTAAATTATAAAGTCTTTTTTTGTGACATTATTTAATGTCACACCAAATGACATGGTGTCACGCCATATGATGAACTGCACCACTCCACCATGTATCAGAGCAAAACAGGGTTTTTAATGACAATAAAATCATTAACAATGAATTCTGAAGTCACCATATGAATGGTGTATGCATGTAACAGCAAAATAGATGAAAGTTTTAAACTTTAAATACCATGTAACAGAGGTAGTTATTATAGTTTTCACATAGCAGTAAACAAATACAATTCAAAATCATTGTATGTATGAAAGCAGCTTTAACAGTTTTAACAGTTTTAAAATCCATCAAGATTTCCATCAAAAATCAATGACAACAGTTAAAATATTGTCATTGTAATGTAGAAACGAATATCACTAACATGGCACACATCGGGTTTAAAATTGTATTAAGAACATTTAAGTTAAAAAAGGTAATTGTTTTCATAACAGCTGATGTAATTCTCAGAATGTAATGCCATTGTAATTCTAGGATATGAATGAACATACATGGATGTAACATTGGAAATTCATAAAGCTGTAATGCTTTCAGCTATAATAAAGTTCAACCAGTCAAGATCTGAAAGTCTGGCTGACCTTTGTCTTGGCTCTGGCTCGGATATTGAGCAAACAATTTGATCGCAGGTGTAAAGTATGCAGTCTCTCTTCTCAGGCCACATGAAAACATTCTTGTTTCCAACTTGCCTCATGCAATTAATTTCTGCCTCTGTCTCATGGAGCTTTATGATCTGGCCCACATAGGGCTTGTTGTCATACTTGACGATGATGAACTTCCCAACAGAGTAGCCAATGTTGACGTTGGTGTCAACGTGTGCTTGGGGTTCGTCTGATTCTTCTGGTTGCGTGTCTGGTTGCGCGTCAGTGACCTTGAGGGGGGCAACACTTTGCCCGACATTGACATCGGAAGCCTTGACCTGCATTGTCTTCGGTCCAAAGCATGGGCACATATCGGGGTACTTGCAAAAGCAGCTTAGTCGTCTGTATAGTATTTCCCCAGGGGAAAATGAGAGGACTTGATGAGTCTTGCTGTTCCAACAACAGGACACAATGTTGGTGGAAGCAAGCTATCAATGACCGCAATGTCACCTTCCTCTACCCATCTGATAGTGACCTTGTCTGTGTTCGCAGATAAGTAATTGTACAGATCTACAGGTGTTTGAAGATCTCCACCTCCTTGGACATACTTGTCTGCGTTCTGTTTGAGAGCTCCACCTATTCCATCAGGAGTCCCCTTTCCATGCGCTCTCTCTGAGTAGTTCCACGTAACATGGTTGAACCCCCAAGTAAATGGAATAGTGCTAAGAAGGTAGCAATTTGTGCGGTTCCTATATTGTGTGCTCGGGCCATCACTGAGGATGTGGAGCACATCAATTTCATGGACACTCTTTGCCCTAAAATCTTGAATGACGGGTTGAAGATGAGCCCACACTGCCCTCTCGTCGTGTCTCAAGGACTGAGAGACAGTGGCATAGCTCAGGGGCTCACCAACACCATAAGCCATGACGGTATGGATAGTTGCCTGCTGCCTGTTGCCTCCAAAGTGGAAGGATTGGATTTCAGTATTTAGCTTGCAAGCATAGTTCTCACTAAAGTCGATATGGAGAACCATTTCATTTTCCTTAATGTTTTCTTTTAGTTGTCTGAACTTCCTAATCTGGTGAATCCAGTTATAGTGATGACCAGCCAAATTCTCCAGATCTGTTTGAAACACCCCTACAAGCTCACCAACAGATCCACTTTTGTTTTTTTTTACCCAGTTCTTGTATGTCTTTCCCCCAACTGTGACATCCTCTTTCTGCCACTGTTCCCATGTGATATCCTCAGCTGTATTATGAGTATTGACTTTGGCCTCTTCAAAACAGCATTGTGTGCACTGTCTGTTCATGCACATTTCATCATCTGTACTGCAGCATATTGATGATAGAAGTGTGGAAAGACTTGTGGTTGCAATTAGTCCTCTTTTTGAAAGAGTGGTAATTAGAAGCCTCATGTTTTCATGCTGATGGCATGCACAGGTGTTGCGATCTGATGTTTTAGGTTCTGTGATGTAGAATGGTTTGTATCTGGCAAATTGGCGATAAGACATCCTGTGAAATTCATCACTTTTATCATTGTAGGCACTGTGAAGGTCCTTAAGGGTGTTTGTAAGAATCCTTCGTTGTTTTTTCTCCTTTCTCCCAATTGTGTCTTTTTTCCCCGGAAGAAGAATGCTATTCTCATCTTGGAGAAGAAAAGACTCAACCCTCTGTTTTCTTTCTTTGGCCAGTTTTTTGGGAGCTCTAGGCTGGAAAGCTACACCTGCAGTGCGAGCGGGCTTCTTTTGTGTGTTTCGTTCATATCTTTTTTTCAATCTTTGTGTTTTCAACGATTCCTGTTTCAGTTCATCCTTAAGTTTCTTATTCTGTCTTTTAAGGCTCCTCAATTCATTCCTCAGCTTATTATTTGCAGCTCTCCACTTGTTTGGCATGGGCAGCGGTTCAGAAGGCCTCACAGGTGATAGATCGGGGGAGGGTTGTAAAGGGACAGAAGGCTCTGGGGGTGGGGCTACGTTTGCTGGTGCTATAGCATCCTCTTCATTCAATGAAACCTCAAGAGATGGAGGGGTCATATTCATAATGGCCTTTATTTCCCTTATTCTTTTCCTACGTTTCTGTTGAGCATGTTTCCAGCTCTCTCTCAGTTTCTCTTGTTTAGATGGAGGAAGGGAACTCACATCGAAGGAGTTGATCTCTCCTCTGTTTTTCTTCTCTGTGTACCTGTTAAAGTTAAAGCCACCACATGCAACATTTAGGTAAAATTTCGACGTTTCCTATTCATTACACCTTTATGTAAATTGCCTAGAACTCACTAGACTTGATAAATGACATGTTCCGGAGTAAAACGAGCCCCTTCACGAGATTGTCCGACCCTCCTAGAGGCAGATACCGCCTATGCAAGATCAGGGGGCGCGTCCCGGCTATCGTAAGTTTTGGTTAGCAAGCAAGCTAGGTCACGTGACTTAGCCAGAGTTTACTGTTTGAATTACAACGCGATTTGTGACTTCTCAGCGCATTCAACTGTCGATACATTTTGTTAGCGGCGATCACCATTGACTATGCAATTCTAAATGGAGGATTATTGGCAGAAACGCTTAATAACTGCTTTGTTTGGTTGTTAGCTTACTGGATGACGCCACCGGATCCTGCATAGGTTCTCTTTAAATCACATTGTAACAAAAGTTTTACAAATGTTTCATTTTAGTTCCATCATGCTGATGTTGAATGCTACAGTAATGGCAAATAATGAAGCTACAAGCGCTCTGTGCATGAAGTGAGATGAGCACATAATTATGACAATGACGTTCAAGGGGGCCATAATGTTCAATAAGTGGTATGTTTCCCTTGTATAAGGTCAAAGAAGCTTAAAATGCTTGATGTTTATTTGATAACATTATAATACGTAAGAATGTATAAACTGTCACAAATGCTAACGGCATGGTTATAAGGTCCTTAATGCATTACAACCATTTTAAAGATAAGAATGTATAATGTTTTATTAATAGTAGAGTCAAAGAAACTGCTTTGCAGATCTTGTTTAAACTGTCTTATTCTCCCTCTCTGTCCTTAACTGTCATTATAGGCTATTTACTTTTTTCTCCTTTCCCTGAGGACTTCCTTCCTCTTTGCAGGGTCTGCATTCAGTCTTTCCCTGTACCTGCGTGTTCTCTCCTTGCTGGACATATCTGCTTCACACTGACAAGAAATGGAGGAATAGTATTTATTTTTTAAACTTACATAGCATAACATGAAAGTAAAAAGTAAGAGAAATATGAATTGTAAATATACATTTTTTCCCCCACATATTTAACAAAAAATCATGTAATATCTGAATTTAAAAAGTGTTTGTACAAGAACTTTCATGTAAAAATGCAATTTGGTCATAGGGTCATTGAAAAAAGCTGTCACACCATATGATGCAGCGTCACACTATATGACATTTTGACAGTTAAGCTAATTTTCCAGAGAGTTAAATACAGCTAGCTATTTTTTAGCATGCAACTGACCACATGGCAGCAGTGCTTTTTAAGAATTCATCAAGAATATTTGTGAAAGTTAGATACTTTTTATGCAAATGATGTCACACCATAAGACACTAAAAGTTGGCCACGACTGTTGTCGTCCAATTCAAAGCTTTCTATATAAAAATCTAAAAAGCAGAACTCACCTCTTTACCATGTAAATTACTCCTGACATTCTATTGTTACTTCCTGGTTAAGCGGGGTCCTCTTCACAATAATGATGTCCAAATGAATGCCCGCTCAAAATATACAATATAGTGTCACGCCATATGACGACCACTTTAAGGACAAAATATATTTGATTATAACTTAGTTGGACAGTATGCATAAACAGCAAAACTTTCTGTGGTTGTAAAAAACATCCAATTATTTTATATGCCTGGTAAAACTTTTAAATAATTATACTTTTTATGGATATACACTGTTTTTAGTAAGTTCGCACACATGGTGGACAGTCACACCATATGACATTTCTTATGTTTGGATGATTATTTTAAGTGAAAAGTTCAATACAAATCCAATAAATTTAATATCCAAGAACTTGAACCTACCAGACCTACAACATTTCCATATCAATTTTTAACAATTGCCATTTTTTATAAGTGTGTGACACATGGACAGTCTGAATTCTGCTATTTGTCATCTACCCGTGTGTGTCTGTGTGTGCGTGAGGGGGGGGGGGGTACTGGGGGGTCTTGGGGCCGCGTTGCGGGTCAAAATGCCAGGGCCGTTTCTCTATCCCAGTCCGTTACTGGTTCCCAGACCATGGATACGGATGAACATTCGTATTATGGGCGGGCTATGTCAGGCTATGGTTATTCACCTCCTTACCTGGAGTTACATATGTGGGTAAAAGCATTTTGGTCTCAGTGTCTAAGGGTCTCAGGAAAGGATCCACTTGATGGGACAGGGGCATTGGGTTAAGATATCCAATGTTTCTGAACCTATACCCTATCTATCCTTCTTTATTTCTCAGAGGTGTCGTACTGAACGTTACTTGGCGGAGCTGTAGGGGGGGCGGGCGGGGCCGCTGCCCCTAGGCCCAGGGCCCTCCCACCATGAACCTTAAGGTGGCAACATACTCGACGTGTCTGCTGGTGCGCGCGCCATCGGTGACGTCACATGTTCGTATGAACTCTTTATACCTGCCGCACGACCAAATTAGGGCTGCAACTAACGACTATTTTGGTAGTCGACTAATCTTTAGATCAATTTTTCGATTAGTCACCGATTATCGATTATTCTTTTAGTTTTTAGTAGAGTTAAATATTGTTTTGATTTTATTCAAAATTACCCTAAAGAGTACTTAAATCAGGGGGGAAAGCCAAAAACAATTATTATTATTATTATTATTATTATTATTATATTATTATTATTATTATTATTATTGTTGTTGTTGTTATAATATTATCATCATCATCTTTACAAATTGAGCATTGTGTTTATTTGCAACCACCATCACATACATACAGTGTTTCCAGTAGCCTGACTGTGAAAGCCTATATGTAGTAAAAATGGCTTGCCATAGGCACACACACGTCTTGTTTTGGGGAGCAAAAAACGGTAAAAAGATATTTTTCTCTTTCAAGGTTGTCAGTGTGTCCACACACGCTTCATCATGAAATAGGACTTATTCCTCATTCAACACGAGTTTTTGCATGCTTAAGATGTTACATTCTGGGATTTTGGAAGACTATAAGATTGTTTAGCTGTTCAGTCTTGTTTACTTGGAGTGGTAACGTTACTGTCAGAGCAAGTGAACTTGCGATCGCTAAGCTAGGCTACTTGCGCCTACCGTCTGCACCTTGGGAATCACAGTGTTAAGGTATGTTTTTACTTGTGGTTGAAAATGAAATAGCCTAGATCAAAGAAAACTTTAACAAGAAAACCCTTTCAGTTTCTAGCATATTAGCGAGCTAGGTACTTTGCTCATGTTTAAAACTTTTAGCTTAATGTAGGCTACCGGCAGGCTTTGCTGTTCAGCAGAGTTGCAGAGACGCAATCTGCATTGCTTCTGATGCATAGGCTAATGTTGAAATTGTGCTTTCTGAAGCAGCAGCAAAATCCAAAAGTTTATTTTTGCCTGATAATAGATTTGAGATAATAGCGGTCTCAAGTTTACGAGCTATTTACCAGTAGTCTTCCTCAAATTGACCCAGGGCTTTTCTCATCATTCATGTTTATTGCAGGTATCTTAGTGGAAAGATGAGGTTACTGCCCCCAACACTTCCGGCAGGGAATTGCAGTGTTCTAAAGAGTCGAGTGAAATCTTTCAGGTCGTCTCTGCATTAGTGAAAATCAACTTTTAACATGCAAATTATATGTAGCCTCATAAATATGACGAATAGGCGACTACAAGATTTTGCGTCGACTACGTTTTATAGTCGACGTCGTCGACGTATTCGACTAATCGTTGCAGCCCTAGACCAAATTCGACAGAAGCGCCGTTTTGCCATTATTCTCCCAAACAGCAGATGGCACTGTACAGCGAAATCGCATAGGCTACAGTAACTTACAGGCAGTGAGTTAACCCTGTGCTTGCTTTGTTTGACTGTACTTAGTTGTGGATTAAATTTATGGATTAAATCAGTGGTTCTCAAACTTTTTCTGTCATTCCCTACTTTGGAAGGCAGAGAATTTTCACGCCCCACCTGGAAGCCTCAATTTGCGCACATACATGTATCTCCGTGAGGAATACTTTAAAAGTACAGTATTTTTGTCAATGTTAGGATTTTCATGTTGCTAATTCAAAGACAAATTTCTCTCGAACCCCTTATCACAGCAACTAGTAAAAAATAACACCATTGGAAAGCTCAATTTACTGTCATATGCGCATATATCTGACAAATAGCTGTGAATTCAGGGGGCATGGACGATTGTAAAGAGATGTCTCGCGCCCCACCTGTCATGTGTCTGCGCCCCACTAGTGGGGCCCGCCCCACACTTTGAGAAACACTGGATTAAATAAACATGATAAGTATCTCCAAGTTTCTGGTGAGTGTTTGCATACAACCCCTGGTAGTATTGTAGGCATGTTTCAGTTTGTAAAAACGTTGTGAGGGATGTTAGGACGGACGGATGACTGGGCTAAATTTAGCTTAACAATCAAGGTTTTAAAAACGTTTCATCCATGATAAGTATCTCCAAGTTTCTGGTGAGTGTTTGCATACAACCCCTGGTAGTATTGTAGGCATGTTTCAGTTGGTAAAAACGTTGTGAGGGATGTTAGGACGGACGGATGACTGGGTTAAATTTAGCTTAACAATCAAGGTCTTAAAAACATTTCATCCATGCTTTAAGATGTTCATGCATTAGCTGAAGATATGGTTATGTGTCAGATAGCAGGGTGATGAATGCTTCTTGGCAGAAGAGGGTGAAATAAGCTCTCATCAGGGTTCCCACGCGTCCTGGAAAACCTGGAAAACCTGAAATTTTAGAGATGGCCTTTCCAGTCATTGAAAACACCTGGAAATTGGCTAAAATGTTAAAATGTCCTGGAAAAAATTATGTACTGACCTGGAAAATTATAATTTAATTTAGCCACTCATTCAGATTCGCAGACACTTGCTGCTTTTTGATAAGCTGGGGAGATACATTTGTCTGGTTTGTATTTTTAAATAGAATAGTATATAGTCAGGGAGCCAAAGTCTCAAAAATGGGTTGAACCGGACATGGTCTGATACTTTTTATTTGAGTTTTTCTGTTAATTTTGACCCTAAGAACCAATAATTGGAGGGTCTGCTCTGCCGGAAATATCGCGAAAGAAAATTGTGCCTATTTTAGTGTATACAGTGTATTATTCATCAGATAAATGTGAAAAATGTTTTTCTTTTCCCTTCAAATACTCAGTGCCTGTCCAGAAATACATTCCATATGCACAGAACACATGTGCTGACAACGTCCACTAAATAGTCAGGGAGCCAAAGTCTAAAAAGCTCAAGAAAATAGGTTGAACCCGACACCGTCTGTTATACTTTTCATTTGTGTTTTTTTTTTGTTAACTTTAACCCTTGTAACAAATAATTGGAGGGTCTGCTCTGCCGTAAATATCGTGAAAAAAGGTATATTTTTGTGTGTTTGATGATGGTAGTATTAAACACATTAAACAAACTCAAAATAAAAGAACACCTGGTTGCAACATGCCAAAATACACTGCATTGCTAGCATATCTTTAAACAGAGTAATTATCACTCCTAAATCATTATGATTAAAGATCATAGGATCGGGTTCTGTTCCAGTATTTAATCATAATGATTTAGGAGTGATAATTACTCTGTTTATCATTAACGTTAAGTAAAGATATGACTAATATTTCTTCATGTTAATTAGGCCTGTTTCTATAGGCCTATATATATCACAAAAATATAGCGAACAACATCAAACAACATTATCTGTATTGTGTTCACAGCTTTGCCTGAAATGTTTTCACTGACAAATTTGAAGAATGATGTGCCTTGTTATCTAGTGCTTGTACATGTAGGTTATAAGGCACAATCTGTATTTTTCAATCATCACCCATTTAGAATGTTGATAAACCTGTAAATAACTGTGGCCCTCTGATAATTTATGCCTGTGACTGAACACCTGCAGTTCCAACACCACTCCCTTTTCTGGTGGTTTGGTGGAGTCCTAGCACATACTGTACAACAACAAGACGTTTCAAAGTGCTATGTTGGCGGACAAGTTATGATTCCATAAAGGCCACACACACACAAGTTTCAATGCCAGCAGCGAGGCACATTAAACAAGCTCAAAATAAAAGAACACCTGGTTGCAACATGGCAATATACACTGCATTGCTAACAAATAGCCACAGTTTTACTCGGGGGGTCTATCACTGGTCTCCAGACTATACTGTTATAGTCTGGCATGTCAGGCTAGTTATCTAGTGCACTAAGCAAAATTGTACAACAGGGCTATGCTGGAATTAGGCCTACACCAAACCTTGATTTTAAAAGATCTCATTCCAAACATGAATTTGCTCACTACGCCGATCACCACTGGCCAGTCATACCTCTTTATTTCATAGGTATAGCAATAAAGGAAATTCTATTAGCATGTTGTTGTATCGAGAATTGGTGTATTGTTGTTCCGATAACATTAGCCTACACCTCGATCCGTGTCCTTGAATTTGAGGGAAAAAGCCTTGAAATGTCCTGGAAAAGTCCTTAAATTTGATGTTGAAGAAAGAGTGGGAACCCTGTCTCATGCATCTTGGTGTAGTTGCTTATGAATGGCCCAGCTGAGTGGCGCATAGGGCTGGCGCGCGGCGAGTTACAAAATCTGTCGCGCGCACGACCTCGCGAAATTCCCCTGAAAAGCGTCGCGCACCAAGGGGGTCCACGTCATTTTGACGTCACACAACGGCGCGCGCCGCTTGCGTGCGACGGTGTAAATTCAGTTTTAGGTTCACCAACTGAACCTAAGGCCCCCAACCCACTCCCGACACATACACACCCCTAAGGGCACATAGGTGCCGGCGCTGAAATAATCTCTACAACGATTCAGAGAGGACAATGTATATTCACTGTTCACATATGCTTTAAACTACTGCACCAAAACACTGACACACCAATGCATATAAAACATAGAGCCAGCCACTTATTTTGGTGTTTTGGTGCAGTAGTTTAAAGCATGGCTTATTAGCATGGGCTATTAAATGAGCTCTTGAATTAGCTGTTTCAGTGTGTCAAAAAAAATACCTGTGAACTGTGAATTGCGTGTGCCCGTACCTGTTAGCCACTTACTGGAAATATGGAAGTGCAAATGCCAGGGCTGTTTTTTTTTTAAATGTGGTTGATTGTATATGCCTTAAAGTAGGCTACATGTCATTTGAATGGACGCAAGACTGAGCGATATACATTGTCCTGTCTGAATCGTTGTAGAGATTATTTCAGCGCCGGCACCTATGTGTCCTTGGGGGTGTGTGTGTGTCGGGAGTGGGTGGAGTCATGAACACTGGAGATTGAACCAAAATATAATAATATATTTCCTGCTTGAACTCTTTACTCCTTTTCTCCCAGAGTTGAGCCTTTTTGAATCTTGGGGAAAAAATTCCCTTTGACAGGGTGAGGGTGGACATAATTATGCACACAATCTGCTATTGACAAATAAGCTGTAATGTTAGACCGGAGAAAATTTAGAATGCAGTTGTATGCATGTGTTACATTGCACCTAAGAGGAAATCTTGTGCCTATGCTTTCCCATATCAAAATATCAGAAAAACTGAAATAATGAAATGAACACTACTGTGAAATGAACATTGTTCACGAGTCACAAGTCTCAAGTCATTGAGGGCAAGTCCAAGTCAAGTCTCAAGTCTCCAGAATGAGGGACTTAACCCTTATAGGGTCTTCGGGGTTTTGTGACCCCCCCCCCCCCCCCCCTCCTCCTACACACCCCCTGTAAATTTATATTACATACAGGGTCGTCCGGGTCCACTGGTGAAAATCATAGGTTATGTGGGCCTGTATGTGAATGAGTTGGTTAAAATTAGTGACTGGGCTCTTTGGTAAGCACCCACAGTGTATTATGAAGTGTGTAGACCCAAGATGGGCTGAAAAACACAATATACATGCCCACAATGCAAGACGTATTTAGACAATACATATACAGTAAATCTCTGCCCCTGGTGTGGTATGGTGTAATATGGTGGTATGATATGAAAATAGGATAAGACTGTATCTACCTAATTATGTACAAGGGTACATTAATTACATACATTGTTATACAGGTTGTACTACTGCTAGGTACATACATTGTCACAGCGATACTGTAAAAGTGTTAGGCCTACTTATACGAATTGGGGTCAATGGGGCTAATGTGCTCAAACAGAGGTTTTATGACCTGATTAGATAACATTTCTACCTAAATTCAAATAAATAATCCAGTTTGTTTTATAATAACTTATTTCATTTCTATATCTGATGATATTTCTTCAGGTATGCCCTTTTAAGGAGGGATTTCCTTATTTTGT
Source organism: Sardinella longiceps (assembly GCA_027497455.2). NCBI lineage: Eukaryota > Metazoa > Chordata > Actinopteri > Clupeiformes > Clupeidae > Sardinella > Sardinella longiceps. Next base: position 620 of record JAODXP020004629.1, on the reverse strand, counting down.
TAGTTTTTCATGAAAAATCCTTAAAAACGATTGCCATTTCTAAGCATAAATGTGATTTAACGAAGGTAAAGAGGATATATCTGACCCCTGTTTTGTTTATTTTACTCGCAATTGAGTTGAAGCAAACATTTGCAGAATATTTTAACAAAGAAATGTTTGTTTATGTTAGATTAAAAGGCTTTAAATGCAATGGGTCCACCAGACCCGGAAGGATCTTCTGTGTAACAAAAAACGACCCTATGAGGGTTAAGTCAAGTCCAAGTCTCAATTCCAAGTCCCCATCACAGACAAGAGCCGTAGGAAGATAACACTATTTCTGTTCAACTCAATTGCACTGATGGAAGACAAAGCGTTTTAAAATCATTTTTAGTGCTGAAAGTCACCTACCTTTATGTCTGTTGATCCTGTTTCTCCTCTCTCTTGCATGTTCTCCCAAGGTGTACTTCAGTAGGAGGTAACAAATAAGCTTGTTCTAACCCACCCACCATACTGTATATATGTATATATTGTGCATAGCTAGATAATCAGGATCATCAGCCAACAGGTAGTTGCATAGTTGCCTTTAGAGCAGACAGGTTGATCAAGTTACACCCCCTCCACCTAACCTGACATAAATGTAC
>JAODXP020004628.1:0-40980 GCA_027497455.2 Sardinella longiceps | reverse complement strand
AACCCTTCGTGATAATGGCATTGGCATTTGTACTCGGTTTGAATGTACAGGTGAAACAACGAAATTAGGTAAAATCTTGAGTTCATTTATGACTATTTTGAGAACGACTGGCTAAATGGAAACTCCAAATTACGGCGCTCTATGCTAAGCTAAGCTAACGCTGTTGGATACGGAGAACCAAGGGGGTGAAAGAAAAACACTTTTGGTCACTTATCCAACTCAGGGGAATATGGTAAGAGACTAAATTTCGTTTTGGGGTGGCCTATTCCTTTAAAGGTGCCACATGAGTTCCTGCATGTTTTTCTGAGCAATTTAATTTTATGAATACACTATACAAAACTCCAGTCTCGGGAGACAACACAGGCTTTAAAACTCAAAGAAACATACAGCCTACAATTTGAAGTCTACCAATGTTACACATTAAACATTTCTGGTGCGCACATGAAAGTTTTGGGGTTTCTGGTTTCAGGTGAGCATAAGATTGGTGTAAACTTAACTCTACAGGAACTCTAAAAATTCAGGTCAATTCCATTTTAGGCACCAGATTTGCATACTTTAAAGTAATTGTGTATCCGTTTACTTTTGTCAAAATGCATAGCCGTTACGCAAAATTCAAAGAGGTTGGCAGGTCTGAAATTCCATAGGGTTAAGCAGTGACATACCTGGAGGCAGACAGGGATGGTTGGTAAGCTGAATCTGAAGAGGTGGGGCTGAGGAAGTCAAGAATATCAGACAATATTTCAGTTATTACAATCCTACCACATTTCACACTGACAATGTACTGCTCAGACCATGGAAGCCTTTGTGCCACAGCCATGTGAGGTAACACACAGTAAAAATGTAATTATACATGACATTTGACAAACTGTCAGTGACATTTTCCATTAAGTTTGTCTGTTCTGCCTTAACTTATCTTGTGGGTAGTTGGTGATCCCTCAAGTTACCCATGCTTAGCAACATGCACCCATGCCCCACAAGTACAATTGTATCTGGTCAATCTAACACTTGTCAGTTCTGTAAATAACGGAACTAAATTTGACATCATCTTTGTATAAACCCATGAATAAACTTTTGAAATAGTTTTCTGAATAACTCAAATGAACCTGATCAGCTAGACCAGTCTGGCTATTCAGAGCCATGATATGCACAGAATACATGGTTAATGTACCGGTAGACCTCAGGATACAGTTTGGTCAATGAGTATTTGATCACATACTGATTGTGAGGTCGCAGTAGCCTGACATAGCCCGCCCATAATACGAATGTTCATACGTATGATGGTCTGGGCACGGTCCTCTGGGGCTTGTTTACATCGGTAGAGAGTCTACCGGCCAAACAGCGAAGCTGATAAGACGAGCTGTCCAATCGTTTCAAACCAGAAGTGAATGCCCTCCCCCCCGCAGTATAATCGTGTCAGGTTAAAGAACCTCCAGACCATGAATACGGATGAACAGCAGTATTATGGTCGGGCTATGTCAGGCTAAGGTCGCAGCCCATTGCGCGTGCTCATCGCGGCTGCTTTAAACTTTCAGAGGGTGTTTAGCCTACTGTTGCACTCATGTCTAATGATCATGTGTTAATGTCAATCTTTTCATACCATGTTACTGTTGTGTGCTTAGTTTATGTGTGTCTAGATGGGTGCACAAATAATGTTGCCATAATACATAATACTCGTGGTCCTAATGTTGTTGGAAGAATATCATCACTGTGTGTGGTTGTGTGAATTCAAAACCACTGTAGGCTAAAAATGTATTAACTGGAATTAAAAGCATTTTGGTCTCAGTGCATACGTTTTCCTAGTCTGGCAACCCCAATTTTACTTTAACTCAAGCACTGCAAAGTAAAGAGTTGCTATCTGGCAACCTTACATTCCAGCGCCTATGCTAAGCTACAGCTAAAATAAAGCTAAAATTGGGGTTGCCAGACAGGGAAAATGCATGCATTGAGTGCAAAATGCTTTTACCAACATGTAAATTATGTAACAATTATGTAACTCTAGGTAAGAGGGTAAATAACCCAATTTCCACCCAAAGGTGGAATATTCCTTTAAATGTTCTGCAATATGAACAAAGGTTCCACAACATGTGTTCTGTAAGCTATGCTAAAACTCTTCAGCATTTTCTCTACAGTAGCCTAGGCCTAACAGTTAAATAAAATATTTAATGTAAATCTCAACTCAAACAATATGTAATCGATAGTCTACAAAATTAAAGTTTAGGCTATTGCCACTTAATGGCTTTGATTTTATCCTGTTTGTTATAAGCCTAAAGAAAACTCCATAACTGCTGTCTTTCTCAGACCGTTTCTTGCTTGGTTTGAGAGTGAGTAGCCTATGTGCGAGATTATGAAATGGACTGAAATGACAAGATCATATGACATTTCATGACCGAATACTAATAAAATAAAAAATAAAACAGGCAACTGCAATAACAGCACCTAAACCACCTTTTATGGCCATTGTGGAGGCACTGCGTCAAGTTTATCTACAAGACCAATGTGATTGGTTTTGGATTCCTACTAAGCTGTCGTGAGATTATTTAATGTTAATAGGAGACAAAAGAGTTTCCATTACATACTACTGTTTTTTTCCATTCACAGGTCAGATAAGAGATTGTGAACTACTATGTTCCCTTAACTTTTTTAACATTAGATAAGAGTTAACATTAGTTTTTAACATTGGTTAAGGAGTAGATTTCAGGTCTAAAATTTTTTATTCCTTAAAATACAGGGGACCATAACTATTTGAATTCATGTGTGAAACTCCCATAAAGGCCATGATGCTATGCATTCTGATAAACCTCCCTTGGCCTTCCTCTAGTAACAAATTGATCCTCAAACCAGATTCAAACCACAATCGTGTGTTTGTTGTCCTTATTCGTAATGTCCATTTGTAATGTGTGCACTTGTGTATTCAGATCAGAAATACCAGATGTCTCCGGCATGAATAGGCTGTCCAAGTTCTCCTTTAAAGTCTGTAGACTGTGTTATACTTATACTTATGGAAAAATTTCGATTTTTACTTTCTATACTTTCTATACTATACTTATATGCATTCTGGACAAAAATAAAATATGCTTTGAATGCACAGATTTTGGTGTGAATCAGCCATCACACACCACTAGCTAAAACAAGCTGCAATGTGAGGTTCTCTGAGTTAGTTTGTGATGTCTCTGCTGCTTACTTTCCCACTTCCCTGCAGAGGTCAGGTGGAGAGTCCATTGACCCGTCACTCTTCATTGATGGTGCACTGGACACAGCGGAGTCTTGTTCCTCCATGATGTTCCTATGGGAATCAGACAAGTCACATCTAAAGCATGAAAAGGCAAGTTGAATTCATGAGTTTAGCTGTTTAAAATCTGCCTACCTGTTATATCCTGGTCAGATTTCACAGTTTCTCATTATTGTCAGTGAAACTCATCTTAAAGGAGCCCTTCCTGACTTCCTTTCCATCATTTGTAGAGACCAGAGAAAGATGACTGTGAGGAAAAACAAGACTCCATAAAACACTGGTTTATGTTGGCCTAATACTCTTGTGTATATAGTGGTAAAGTACTGGTAAAATAAGCAAGTAAGTAAAATTCATTTGTATTGAACATTTATATCCGAAGTACTTTACACTCATCCAACGATGGATACAATAGAGGGGGAGAGATCCATTCAGAAATCACACACAATATCAGTGGCTATATTCTTATATGGATGTTCAAAGTAAAGTAATAAAAGGTTGACTTTACGCACACATGAGCGCACCAGTCATGGGTCGTGTAGCAACTGCATGGGAAAATGTTGTGGGGTTTTGTAATGAAATCATTTAGTTGCCTACTGATACACTAATTTCGAGAAATTCTTGAAGACCCAGTACTTTCAAGAGTATCTCTTGTCCTAGTTCCTTCAACTACCTGGAATGCACTGATCAAGCACTTTTTAACTCTTGCACTTGCTCTCCTATTAGCAAATTACACTCCCAGTAGGCATTTACTTGTATTGTGTTGTAGCTTGATTGTATCACTCTTTTGTAAGTCGCTTTGGATAAAAGCGTCTGCTAAATGCATAAATGTAATGTAATGTAATTCAGATCTGTTATGTCTGGGTCGTGGGAAATAGTTTTATATCCACGATTTTTGCGCCTTCCTTTCATGCTGCCTGTCAAAACTAATTGGCAAAGGTGGACTTGCATGGTATCTCAAGGCTAGAAAAAAAGTCAGATTTTTGGATGTATTCAGCACCTCGCAAAATCTAGGGGAGAGGCCTCTTAACTGATAATATATTTGGGCGTGACATTTAAATTACGCTGGTTTCTGCCGCCACATTTACCAATACCGTTTTTTCTTTACGCTGATATCAGAGCTGTACGAACACTTCATAAATCTCATGTGAACGTTGTATTGGTTGGTTTTCACGCTCGTTTGATAAATGAGGGCCATTGTGTTGTTCAGCATTATTGGTTAATTTGTTCCTTTAAGACTGAAATGACATGAAAATCATATGACATTTTATGACAGAATAATAAAAAAACAACAGGTAACTGAGCAGCACTCAAAGTTAAATAAGCGCTTAGCCTATCTGCCTGTATTGTCCCGTCTATGTAAAAACGCATCAGTTTTTCACCATAATGACCAGAAACTGGGTTACAGTGGATCTGTATTTAGGTGACTTTGAACTTAACAAAAATGCACATTAAGCATTGGGCAACTAAAAGACCAAGACACTTTCTTAAAGACACCATTTTTGCAGGATATTACATTCAAGTCAAAATGTGACAACCAACCCTGTTTACACCTGAGAAGTAAATCCACTGTTTTTAACCTCAATTCCACTTCCTTGTGTTGCCTTTAAGTTAAAATTTAGGGCTCTTCGGTAGGCTATTTAAAAACAACTTATGAAATAGAATTTTATGTGAAATTGACAATTGGGTGAAAGTGAAGGAAAATAAAACCTTATGAAAATGGCAAGCCAAGTAGAAAGCTACTTTAATATGTAGTTAGGCTATTTACCTTAAGTTATGGTGTAAGAGCCAAAACCAAATTCAGAATCACAGTCACTTAGGCACTCTTCTTGTATACCATCACAGCTTTGGTCTCTTCATCAATAAACCCATTTCGAACACACCGACGAGAATGACTCTGTCACTTGACCGGAGAATGATTAACCCTCCTTAAAGGAGCCCTTCCTGACTTCCTTTCCATCATTTGTAGAGACCAGAGAAAGATGACTGTGAGGAAAAACAAGACTCCATAAAACACTGGTTTATGTTGGCCTAATACTCTTGTGTATATAGTGGTAAAGTACTGGTAAAATAAGCAAGTAAGTAAAATTCATTTGTATTGAACATTTATATCCGAAGTACTTTACACTCATCCAACGATGGATACAATAGAGGGGAGAGATCCATTCAGAAATCACACACAATATCAGTGGCTATATTCTTATATAGTCCAATTACGAGATCTGCAGACAACATGAGAGCTTTAAATGTGGACGGAGGGCATGAAGTCATATAAAAGTCTATCAACCTGTGCACTAAACTAGCCTAAAGAAGGAAGAAGGAGGGATAAGTGGTGTGTTGTGTCCTCATATAGGATTTGTATTGTTTCCAAGATAGCTTAACCTACATCTCATCTTCTTACTTTCGTCCACAACCTCCAAGAACTTTTTGTAGGGTATTTGTACTTTACTACTCTATTAAGCCTACTGCACCATCCTCAGTGACATGATCAGATGACACTCACCCAATCAGTGATTGTTCTGTTGGCCAAATATCCATGCAGGTTTCAGTCAATACTCAACAGGTCTAAACAAAATGGTGAGATGAATTGGACAGTCATACATTCCTCACAGCTTTGAAAAGTTCTCATTCTCATGCCTCCCAATAGCATTCGGGTTGATTCACATCAGATAATCACTTTACGCTATGATAAGATTAACCTTTGAGCAATATACCGGAGTAAGTTTAAACTGCTGCACGAGCCTTCTAACAGCAATATATTTCGCATGAAATGAAAGATTTTCGAACAGCACAGACCTAACGCGAACGCGAAACACTTTACATTGAGTCAATGTAACCTCAGATCTTACTTTCGGTTTCCAACAGTCAGGTCCCATTGATTCAGTGTAAAGTGCCTGTTCGCTTCTGCGTTCGCATTCGGTCTGTGCTGTACCAAATTATTTTGTTCCACTCGCTAACTAGTGCATTTAGCAAACTCTTTCAACAGGGCTATGTTTGACTTCACTCTGGTACTCTCCTTTAAAGTGATATGCCACCATTTTGTGAAATTTGCTACCTCCCCTTGAGTTAAGCAGTTGAGTTGTATCTTTCTCCAGTCCATCCAGCCGTTCTCTGTGTCTTGCAGTGGGACTTTCAGCTGTAGCTTAGCACAGATCATTGAATCAGATTAGACCATTAGCATCTCTCCTATAGCTCTCCTACTGTCTTGTTCAAAAGTGACTATGAATTCTGATAGTTGTGCTGACACTTCAGTAGTTGCAAAGAGTGGTAGGATCAACAATACGTGGTTTTCTAGGCTGCTATGGCATGGAACTACTCTCATTCAACATATGAAGGGACTATTTTCTTGCCATTTCAGACCAGAAAATTAACAACTTTCATTTTGTGTTGGTGTTAGGACATGTTACTACTACAGAAGAGTCAGATTTTGGCCCAGTCCCATTTCTCTTCCCTAACTCTAGCACTCGCTTTCAAGTTCCCTCCAAGATGAGACACCCCTCGATTGTGTAGTGAGAAGTGCAGATCTTCCCCTAACAAATGTGACACTTCGCCTAAAAACGTCTTCACCTGTTTTACGCGTCTGAACGGATATAAGGCTCTAAACCGGCATAAACTGTTCAAAAGCCGTCATCCACAAATTATCATTGAGAAAATCACCCACATGAGAGGATCTGGTAATTCTGTTGAAAGATTTGCGCACTTTGAAAAATATCTTTTTAATAGTCATGTTTTGACACACCAGTGCTGAATTCAACTGTATTTACATCAAACTAAAATATCCCGACATTAAAAAATATGTATACATACTTAATTGCATTAGTAGCTATATTTTTGAAGTTCTTATCCAGAGCTGAGACAACGGGACACAGCTCGTGCATTCGGACACAGATCGGGTACAGACACGCGCACTTTGAAAAATATCAATCTTTTTAATAGTCATGCTTTGACACACCTGTGCGGAATTCAACTGAATTTACATCAAACTAAGATATCCCGACAGATCGGGTACCGACACTCAATCTTTTTGTTTAGCTGATTGAGTTCGCAAAGAATCGTGGGTAACTTCATCTTCACTTCAACTTCACTTCGTTCGAAGTCTGCACCCGACCTCCCTCCGTTTGAAGGGGCGATTTGAAGGGCTGAAAGGCACTATCCCTCGGTCCTGAAAGTATTGGGACACCCTACACTTACACGTGAACGCGCAAACCGAGTGCTAGGGCCAAAATCGAGGGGAAGTGATAGTAAAGTGATAGAAATGGGACTGGGCCTTTAATTTGGGACAATCTCAGAATTCTTAGTCACTTTCACAAGACTATAATAGGAGAGATGCTAACGGTCCAATTGGATTCAATGATCTATGCTAAGCTGGAGCTAAAAGTCCTACCGTCATATTCAGAGAACGGCTGGATGAACTGAAAAAGGTAAAACTCAGTTCTTTCACTTGAGAAGAGGTGGAAAATAAGGGTATGTCCTCAAATGGTGGAATATCAATTTAAGCCCAAACATGTCCTTGTTACATGTCCATGGGGTGAGTGATCTCTATGAGAATACTGCCCTCCTCCAGCTTTATTGATCCTACATCCTGCTCAGGTGTGGATGAGGATCACTGAAACCCATGTGGCACAAAGCCTGGCTTTGACATCAACACACTTTGTCATTTAAGGAAAAATCCAGTGTAAATCAATCCATAGCCCTGTTGTTCAAACTCACCCAGTGCTGTAGGTAGGGAAAGGAATAAGATTTGATACAGGCAACTAAGTAAATGGGGCATAACAACTTACTTTCAGTTTCATTTCACTATGCCCCAATGAGCCAGCGTTAGTAATTGATTTGTTACTCAGTCTATAGCATCAAATTTCTTCTTTTTCTTAAAGACAGCATTCAGGTACCTACCAGGTAACAGCAAGGCTATTGAATGATTCACACCAAATGTCTCCTTTAAATAAAAAATATTATTTATTTAAAATGAACTGTAAGGCAAGAAACCTGAGTGTAGAGCACCAGAGTGTAGACTTCTCCGTATCAATGCCACAGTTAAAACCATACACTGCAATGAGTGTAATACAAGACTTGTAGACTTTGTATCTTGTAGTCTTAACTTCAGCAAAACCAACAAACAAGCATGTGATTTATTCCATGATGGTGGCGACCAGAAAACTTCCTGTAGGTATACTGTACAGCCTGTAAAAATCGTCTTGTAAATAAACTGACCGTACAGACTGTACTCTATGTTCTCTATGCATCTTTTTAAACACCCACAGGAGTCTACCAATGAATTGAGGAGTAATTTTCAGCATTGTTAATGGTGGAAAAGAGTGATTTGTTTGCATGGCTATATCAGTGCACAGACTGCTCCCAGCAGTAGCCTTTAAGATCGGCTAACTACAGTTGGATTTCTGTGCCCCAATAATAGTAATCAATTTGTTACTTGGTCTATGTAGCATCACATTTCTTCATCATCATTCAGGCACCTGAAACAACAAGGCTATTGACTGATTCATACCTAATTTCTCCTTTAAATGAAATTATTATTTATTTAAGTGCACAAACATTCACACTCAGTATCACGTTTTAACACAATTTTGGTAATGTCACACCGGATTTCTCCTTTAAGGTCAATTTATGTCCCAGGTGTTGCTCAAAAAACAAATCGCCAAACAAAACTGTATTGTCTCTTTTATTATATCTTGTTTGGTGACACTTGTCAACTGGATTGTAAAATGACCCAAAATTCAACATTTTATTTAGGAAAATAAATATATCTGTAATTGTGGCTCCCAGTAGTTTAAAATCTCTATTTTAGTCTACTCCACTGTGAAGTGCCCTGTTTGAGAGCAGTAAACTTGTCTCTCCACTAGGGGTCAGGCACCTCAAAAAGAATGCTGAAGGCAAAGCGGGTGGCCAGGATGAACCAGTACTGGTAGATGAGAGTGTAGTCTTCATTACTGCAGTAGTCTTTATAACTGACACACACACACACACACACACACACACACACACACACACACACACACACACACACACACACGTCACACACCTATGCAGTCCCAATTACTCCACAACTTCACAAATGGCAGCACAGTTAAATAACACACTATACATAATAATATTCAGTTACAATATACACAACAATAAAAAATATAGGCCAATTTATATTACAATTTATACTAAAACAACACACGACACTACATAATGTTAGTGTATACATCTAGTGTTCTAATAATAAACGGTAGGTGGCAGCAATGAGGCCATTTATCCAGATGCTTACCTGTAATGAATGACTGCAGTTTTTCACTGATGCCAAAGCACTAGACTGAATCAAATGCATGTACACAATTATTCAATTGACCTCCCTTTAAGAGGCCGATCTACTTCTCTACCTTTATAAAAACTTGCATACATTAAATTATCTCCCCTAAACATCTTCTTACAGCTATTTTTTTTTTGTTGTTTTTATAAACTGTTCTGATATTTTAAGGTAAACATTTTGGTTAACCATAACCAGTGTTTCCATTCAGAGCCGGCTGTAACAAACATGAGAGACTGATTATGAATCTCCATCCAGGTGCAGGTCAGTGAAACCCAGGGGTCACATCTCGTACTTCTTCACCTCTGCATGTTTCAGTAATGAGTCTCCTACTTACTGTCATTGGTGAATAAAGATAGCCAAAGGAGATAGAAAGATAGATATAAGCAATCATCAGTTGATCCAGCTGTCTAGTTGATATGACAATTTATTTAAAAGATGTTTATCGCTAATATTGTCATGTTCTGAAAAGTACAAAAATTCTTGATTTTAACCATAACTATCTTAAAGTTTATTAATTTTAACAGGGGCTCAAGAACAGTGTACAAAAAAAACATTATCCTTGTGCAAAAGAGGAGATGCAGTGCACCAGGGCCGAGTTGAAGATGCATGAACCAGCACAACACAGTTAATTCAACAGAAACAGGAGTGAGCTGAGCGCTTTTTGCTTGTGCAAGCGCAGCTGTGAGTGTCGTCACATTTATTTTGTGTTTTCATCCAAGCCTGATAGAATTCATACAAATGTGGGGTTTTCAACTCTTCACTCCTATTTTCCAGCTGGAGGTGAACACTGTGCTCAACTCTTCACTCCTATTTTCCAGCTGGAGGTGAACACTGTGCTCACTGTATTCATTAAAAAGCAGGTTTCTGATACACCTCAGTGCTGATAGGGTGACATCTCTGACACACCCACTAAACAGGAGCAAACAATCACAAAAACATGTTGCAAAACGTAGCCAAACACTACTTACTGTAAGTACTAAACCGTAGAAAACCGGCTATAGGCTTTGAATTGCTGTTATGTGGCTCTGTTACTCCTCACAGTTACGCATTTAATCCAATAGTAGTAATAGTAATGCTATGAGATTAAAAAGCTAAAAAAAAAATGCAATTCATAGTGAGAACTGTCTTTGTTTTAAAATACAGCTTACTTTACAAGAAAATGAAATAGAATGTTTTTTTTAAACAAAAATATTGATATGAAAATAAAAATACAAATTTATATAGGCCAATCAGAAACAAATTATTTCATGGACATCTGGGATAGGAAATCAATGTGGGCCATTTTTGAGTGGTAGTGTAATAAAAATGCAAAAATGTAAAAGTGTAAAAATAAAATTAAGGATTTATTATCATTAAAAACAGGTTATAGATTCCTGACAAAATTCTCCTACATGCAGCAGTTTAAATGTACTTCCTGCTCTCGCCAAACACTGGCTGTGATTGTGTAACAGCATATCAGATGTTGGCATAGGCAAAACGCATGCCCCTCTCACCACTGATTTTTCCTGACATTTAAAGTGAACAACACAGACCCAACTGAACGCAAAAGAGAACAGATTACAGTCAACGGAACATGTAATCTTACTTTGGGTTTCAAATGTTGTATGGTCCATTCTAAAGTGCTCGTTCAGCTTATGTTGTTTAAAATTCTTTTGTTCCAATCATTATCTAGTGCAGTCAGATGGTTATTGCAAAATTATTATGCTTAAATTACACTGTATTTTCACTTTAAGACAATTGTGTGGTCAAATATTTATCTGGGTTAGAGTTTGTTTGTTTGTTTGTAACATTTGTTCATTCAATCTGATAATCTGTGATGACAGTGAAAGATAGTTGTAAAATATGGGGTGCCAATTATTAGATGTCTGCAGGCCATACTTCCTCGATGGCAACACCTCTGTATGGTAAATCCTTTCTGCTCGACAACTAGCTAGCTACAATAGGGTTCTGAAATGTGTCAGTGTCAGCACACTTGTTAACAATAGGATAACAAAAAGTTGTATAACTTGCATCAGCAGGGTGGCATCCATGGCAGCATATTGACAATCTGAGTTCAGCAGGCACCGCATAAAGGCATTTAGAATGAATGAATGAATGAACTAAGAACACATGTGAAATGCATCACAAGCACAGGTGTTCCAGTGGTGGGCATATCTGCTAGACTTACAGTATAGGCCTACATTTCAATGATAAAATCCAAACATATTTCTGAGTGCTATATCAAAGATCATTAATACTCCACCTTCACTCCCTCTGCTTCTCTTTTGCTCCAAAACTAGCCTATTTCTTCTCCATTTATACAATATTATGGGATGTCAAAATAAAAGCCCTGCAAGAACAGTTAATTGTTGAACCTTCTTGAAACAGGGATTAAAAAGAAAGTTAGAGTCCACATATTGAGGCCTTTTTATTCAGGTTCCCTTAAAAAAGTGAAATTTTTATTTCCTCTTCAGACTTATTTTCTTATTTTTGTATATTGTCATCGTATTTCTCTCAGACTTTGCCTTTCTGCCTACTACTCTCCTTCAATCACTTCTCTCTCTCTGACTCACTGACTTTTTATCTGATAATTATTACCTCCCTCTTTTTCAAACCTCTCTACTAGAGGTCACCTTAAGTAGGCCTATGCTTCTGAATATTTTCTGAGTACTTATCAGAATCAAAGACATGTAAGCAAACTACAGTATCTGATTAGTAGTTTTAATTTATTATCCAGACATTAGTGAAAGTACATTTTGAGCACATCAGAGTTTATACAATCAGTGTTCAAGCTGCTTATATGATTTAATGAGTCTTAAATGAGATTATTGAGAATACATAGATATGGAAGAATATGATTAACTTAATAGTACTGAATATGAGTGTATAAATAAAACATACAAATAAGATAGATAAAAAAAATATTTGACCACCTTGATTTGCTATTCCTCTTTGTGTATTCTAGTATCCTAGTTTCCCACTTTTTTCAGAGCCTATTTTCTTTATTCAGCTCATCTCATCTCATCATCTCATGTCATATGTTAAATATGACAAGGGTGCAGGGATTCACCCTCAATATATATATATATATATATATATATATATATATATGGGCAATTCCAGCATTATGGACGTGACATTTTCATGCATTGTTGATGAACAAAATGCCACATAACCTCCGCAAACCTAACAGTATTTCACAATTTTGTTTATATTCTTATGCAAACTCCATGGCTGAATATAGGCAAACACTATGAGAGAGAGAGAGAGTAGTTTTTGCTGTGAAGTGTGTGAAATTTCTAGAGAAATGTAAATATTACTACATTCATACCAAACAGGACACCTCAGTAAAGACAGAGAAAGACAAATGTAAATGTAAAAAAGTTGGTTTTCATTGGCAGAAATGGCGTTATGGATGTGACGTTAGTAATAAATCAATAAAAAATAACTGATAGCATTGCAGCTTTGTGTGTGTTATCACCCACTTATGCCCATTATAAGCCCCTCCATAGACTTACATAATAGCTGAATAGGGTAAAAAATTTTAACAAACAGATATCCTTTCAAAACTTGCTCAGTTGAATATTTACGAGATAATAATGTTTTGTATTGCAAGTTTTCTGAAAGAATTTGTATGTCCATGTAGATGACACTTGAAGTTTTAAGGTGAGGTTTACTTTTTCGTGGAATTGCCCATATTCTGTATATATATATATATAAAATGTGTATTTAAAAAATCCATTTTGGATGTATATTTCCATAATGTGTTGGTTTATTTCATTTTGTAATATTCCTTCAAGACCTGATCTGCTCTTTTCTTTGTAATAATTTTCCAGGCATCAGGTATATCTGCAGGTTTACCTTCATATTCTTCAGCAAACTCATCATTGAATGTTGTCATCACATATTTCCAGTAGTCTGAGGCCTCTATGGAGCTATCTGGTTGAATCTGCCAGTCAGGGAAAATCTCATAATATTTCTTGTACGGGTGTTCAGAAGCTTCCTGACATTCGAAAGTGGTTTCACTGACTACAAGAGAAGAGCAAATGTCTACGGAAAGTTTTGAATCCGCTTCCCACTTATAACAACCAAGGCCCTGCGGCCTGTGTATTGAGACAAAATGTTTTTTGTGGTCTTTCCCTCCAGCCTCACGAGGTGCTTTGCAGAATGGACACTGCTGACCACATCCAAACACTTGTTTAAAAAGCTCATCCCGTGGGTAGAATCCAACACTGCTTAGTTTGGACTCCACTGGCTTTTCCTTTATTTTTCTTATTAATTCATCATGCATCTCGTCAACAGATATCAGGAGTCTCTTAACAAAAGCTTCTTGCTTTGCTTTATTGAGAGCCAAAACGTTTACAAGTGCATCACTAGGGATTGTCAATTTATCTTTCAGACGTGTGCAAATATTGGTGATGAAGTCCTCTATGTTGTTAGATGTTGTGACTTGCTGTGCTTTAGAAATTTCTTCTTTTATTTTTGTGGTGATTTCTTTGAAACGTTTCTCTTCTAGATCGCATATTGTTTTGGCAGGGCAGAGCACACTGATTTGCTTAGATATCCAGTTTTTGACAAATTCTTCATGATAAGAAATGAAACTCTTATAATTTTCGAAGTTGGAGTCATCAATAAGTTGTTTCAGAAGTGTATACTGAAAGAAGGTACGAGAACTGAAACTTAGTGCGCCTGCACTACACAACACGCTTTCAACAATGTCCACACCGAGAGCATTGTTAACATACATCTCTACTGCTGGTTTTAGGCAGGATGATGTGAACTCATCAGCTTTCTTTTGAGACTGGTCCCGTGGAAGATATCTTGGAAATTAGTCCAGTACTTTTCTCTGTAATTCTCAAGGGATTGGCGTAGGTCATTGATTTTTATGAAATGATCATGCATACTTTGAAAGTCCCTGGCTGCTTTGGAACAAATATGCAGTTTGAGAGATACTTCAAACTCTTTGTTTGTCTTTTTGAAGGTTTGAAGTGCTTTGTTTGAGTTAAGAGTCTCGTCAATCTTATGCAAAATTTCTCGTGTGTATGTATCATCATAGTCTGTTCCTTTTGATTTGTAGTCAGCCACAAGTGATTGACAGTTTGCTACAAGTCTGTCTGACATTTCCCGTGCTTCGATAATGGCTGTATGATGCAAATCAGTGATTTTCTCTATCAGGCTTTTCCCTTCCTTGTTAAATGGGAAAGATTGAAAGGCATATTCCCGGAAATTGGCAGTGTCTAACTTTTCAGCCACTAAGCTTCCTTTTTTATTAAGATTGTCCCATACCTGTTTATAAACACTTGCCATGATATCTTTTTTTTGAAGTTCATTAAAAGACAATTCAAAAATGGTTTCCTTCCACATTTTTTCAAAATCAGATCTTAGTCCCTGTGCTGATTTAACAGACTTACTCTTGCGGGAGTCTTCAAGAAACCTAAGCGTCCTCTCCTCCATTATTTGCACATGGTTCTTCTTCATGGCCTCCAGTCTGATCAGCCCCTGGCGGAGTGAAGCTGCTACATCTAAACGATTTGTGACAGAATGTTCTAATTCTTTTCTCACAAACATGGTACTGTTTTCAAAGTCCGCTTTATATTTTTCAACAAGTTCCACATGACAATCTGTTTTCACATAGTACGATGCAACATAGCTTAAAATGTTTTTTTCTCCATGAGTGAGCTGAGTGCTTGCTTCATTTTTGAGTTCCTGGATGAATGACATTATGTCTGATGCCTGTGACATCTCTGAGAATTTTCCAAAATTGGATATCCTTGTTTCAGCTGTTGTTCCCCATCTGTGTATGTCCTTTCGGAAATTCAGTTCCCACTTATTGAATTCTGTGCAGAGTTTCATGTAAGCTTCAGCTATCAAGCTGTTCCTAAAGCTAAAAATAAAGTTTTCAAACTTCACAGCACTCCACAAGCTTGTAATCCATTCAGAAAATTCTGGAACAGTGTATAAAGATGACTTACAGTTCTTGAAAATAGCAATCATGTTCTTTTTAAAGTCATATACAGATTCAGAGTATCCTGGACTGACTGGTGACATGGGTGGAGTTCCCTGCCAGAGTCCAGGGATGTAGAAACTATCAGTCTCTGGGTTATAATCCATAATATCAGTGAACTTCTCTTCCTTGTTCTCCATTTTGGATGCAGCTCTTGTCATCTCATTCAGTTGTTCCAACATAATCTTCCGATCTTTCATGTTTTTGTCATGTGCGGAGACATCAGCCACATTTTGATGTACAAATAGGCACTTTCGTTTCTTGCCCACTCCTTTCATCCTGAGGAAGGCATGAACAACAATTTGCAAGATCTCTTTCATTTCTGTGGAGTGCTCGGTTGCAATATTTATAATTGCCACATCACACAATCCAACTACAAGTGTGGCCAACTCATTGTCATGCTCATGGCTGTAATCAAGCTCAAACAATTCTGGTGACTTAAGTCCTTCTGTGTCAATGATTAGTACATAGTCACAATTGAGTTCTGTCTTCATATCATCTTTGAGTCTAATGAGTACCATGAAAGCTCCTCTTGTGCATCTTCCACTGCAGACAGCAAACTGCACTCCAAACATTGTGTTCAGAAGAGTAGACTTCCCTGTGCTTTGAACTCCCAAAACAGTCACCACCAACATCTTATTCTGTGGCTTCACCAGGCTATCTAGCTCTTTAAGTACATCACTCACCCATTTTATTGGTATATTAGAAGCATCTCCATCAACCAACTCAAAGGGGAAACCCTCAAGCAACAATTCTGCACAGTGTTTAGGGAGGGAAAGCATTTGTTTCCGCGATTCTTGTGTTTCTGGAAGGATGACTGCTGATTCATACAACTGCCCCATTTCACGTAAAAAGTGCTCAATTCCTAAGGAACACTTTGCCATCTTGTTGTCCAACTCAGCAATCTCCTTTTTGTTGCTTTCTGGATCTTGGATTTTTTCTTTATACTGCTCTCTAAGAGTTGAGAGTTTTGTACGAGAAACATTGTCCAGATTCATCCTCATCCACCTCATGAAAAAAAATCTCTCTAAGCCTTCACTTGATAAAGCAAGAATGAAACCTGACATTGCTTCAGACATGTCATACTGTCTTTGTTTCTCTCTGAGTCCCATCTTTTTGATTTTAAGATCACTTTTATATTCTTCAATATTCCGATGTCCAGCCATCCTCAGTCTGCACTCCTCCTTCTCCACCCTGGCCAGTTCCAGCCAGATTTCCCCCTGCAAGGGAAGTTGCTTCTCTTTGAAGTCTTGAATGTCCTTTATTTGAGATATGATTGCATCTGCCTTCCGCTTTGCATTCTGACATTCTTCTGTGTTCTCATCCACATGGATTCCAAGTTCCTCAGCCACTGTGGTCATCTGTTCCAGTGCCATCTTGTGAGGATTGCCTGTAATGACGCCTGTTACAACGGACTGTAGAGTCTTGATAAAGTCTGCATCATTCTGTTTGTCTCTAAAAATTAAATTTTTCTTCTTCAGACCTAATTTCTTGGCTTCATCTTTAAAAGTAGAATAATTGAGGGTGTTACTATGTCCATTGACAACCAAAAACAACTGTGCTTTCTCAGGCTGAGAGAGCTTGTAGTCTGTGTCCAGATTATCACAAAACACAAACACAGCTGCGGACACCTGACACAGGAAATTATACTGAGTCTCAAATGTACTGATATCACCTCTTAAATTAGCCACAGCCACTAGCTCTGGTAGGACATCAATACTTTTGTTTCCAGATGGTAAATACCAGCTGATTTCCACCAGGCCATCAGATATCTTTCTCGAAACATCACCTGACTGCATGTTATAGTGCACAAATGTGTCATGGTGCTGCTGGGGATTACTGAGTAACATGTTTAAAATGTGTGATTTTGACTGGTTGCTTTCACCCAGTCTTACACAAGATACTACTGGGAGTTCAGAAACAGCAATTCTTTCCTCAACAAATCCCTTAAAACCTGCCACTGAATGTGGTCTAAACCTCTTTACAATATCTCTCATTGCCCAAAGCATGAACATAAGCTGTCCTGTGTCTTGGTTTGGCAGAAGCAAAGGAACAGAGAATTGGCATGAGGACATTTTCAGGGCCATTTCCTGCTGTAGAAATGGGTTTGAGCAGAGAAACAGTGCAGTTATAATGTCTAAAGGATTTACATTATTTCTGTCATCACTGTCCCACTCTAGGCCATCATCCTCAGCATCATGGGCAAGTTTAACAGACCTGGCAGTAAAATTCACCATCATTAGTTTCTTCAGGAAGAGCTGTGGAAGTGAGGAGAGAGACCGGGCTGGTTCATCTGTGACACTGTCAATGCCAATCTCCAGGATTGCACTGAGGGAGAGCTTATTGGGATAGTATTGCTTCAAACCAAGGTCTTGCAGAAATTCTGTCAGCGCTGCACCTGCCAATTGTGAAGAATAAAATGTTATGAATCTCAATCTCAATGTGTTATTTAATACCTATTTTGTCATTGATCTGGGTCCACAGACATAAGATGAAATTAAATTGAAGGCCATCTTGTTGGAAGGAAAAAGAGCTAATTTTTTTTGCACTTTGTCCTATTGATTGTTTTAGTGAGACAATTTTTCTGTAAAATGGTTCTGACCATTTGCAAGTTTCCTTGTCAATCAACACTTAGAAATAAAATTATTTCTGGGTCCTATCTGTTAGACTCGTAAACAATTAGGCTATGTGGTTTTGAAGCTCAACAAAATCTATTGTGCGTTTATTCCTATTTTAGTGATTAGATTTAGTGATTTGTTTTACTGTAGGTCTAGATGGCGATGGCATCCTACGTACCTCCGCTAAACAATTTTATCTCCATAGGTAGTCTGGCCCAAGCCCCCCTAGCTCCCTTTCCTTCGGTTGCTCTACGGTTTAGCCAATCAGCACTCAGTTTAGAGCGAAGTCTCCGAATTTTGTAGTCCTAGCATAGGAACGCATTTGTTATAGATCAGAACTTGCCAGAGATCTGTTTTACTGAACGCGGAAGTTGTAGGCGTGAGAGCCAGGTGAGAGAATACGTCATATCCAACCGGAGACCTATTTCAATTGCATTGGGCCAGACTGTATGACATAGTCAACAGTCGGCTTTCACCCAGGCTAAGTGCCATCATGAGTTTGTATTCATTGGTTGACAAAGTTAAGACAACATAACAGTATATAATTATAATGTCTCAATGTAACTAGTACTTCATGCCCAATTCCAAATGTAGTGGAGTCAAAAGTACAGTATTTGTCTTCAAAATGTAGTGAAGTGAAAGTCACAAGTTTCCAAGGAAAAATATACTTAAGTGAAGTACAGATACTTGAAAATCGTACTTAAGTACAGTAATTGAGTACATTTACTTAAGTATTGTCCGCCTCTGCCATTACACTAATGTATTCTATTTGCATTCTTCCCTTAGTTATAGTCTCTAATCTCGAATTAACATTGACAAAATCCTACCTTGGAGATATATAATTATCACCACTGATGAACAAATTTTAATGATAGATAATGACAGTTTCGGATTTCTGTCTTATTTGTGGCCTCATTTATTTTTCATTCAAAATGTAGAAATGTAATGAAAAAGTAATCAAATGTAATTAGTTACTGTACATTTCTTTACTAAAGTAATCAAAAGAGTACACTATAATTATATTTTTGATGGGGTAACTTGTAATGGCAACGCATTACATTTCTAAAGTAACTTACCCAACACTGCTGATTCCTTAGCAGTGATTACAGTGTCCCCCACTGAAACCTGGAGTCCTGAATTCTTATTCAGTTTTTTCCTTGACCCAAACAAGATGGATTCAGTTTTACCTAAATGAAGAGACAAGCTACTGAGTGACAACCACCTGCTGACATTCAAATGTTCTGTACTTAGAGTTGATTCAACAATGTGTTTGTCTTTATGAGAGTACAGCAATGCAGAATCATCAGCAAATAAAAACAGTTCTCACGAACACACACTCTTCAGATCGTTTATAAAAGAAACAAAAGGGGGCCCAAAACACTCCCTTGAGGAACCCCATGTGTAATTGTTTGTGATTGGGACATATACCCCCACATCCAACACTTGTTTCTTATCTGTCAAATATGAGGCAAACCATTTTTAACGCTAAGCTGTTAAATCTGTCACGGCCCCAGTGGGGCTTTAGTGTCACTATTCCTCCGGAGGTGCAGAGTTCCACCAGGGCACCAGGGGTGCTCTTCTTTTGTGTCTCCCAAGCAGGCTGGAGAGGAGCTTGTGGCAGATTGGCTCACACCAGGGCCCGGTGTGGGCCAATCAGTTAAAAAGCCAGAAGATCCCTAGTTCTCTCGCTCTCTTTTTCCTGATGCTGGCTCTCCGCTATGAGCTTGTGGTGTTGCAGGCCAGACGCCGGCTGGGAATCTTTTCATTGTTTTGTGTTTGTTTGTAGATCTACGTTTAAATTATATATATTTTTGTAAATAAATTATTGTCTACTGCGAACCCCTCGTGTGATCTCCCTTTTTGCCACAGTCCGTGAGCCAGACTGTGACAAATCCAATAGCCCTCAATTTTATTAGTAATATAAAATGATCAACTGTGTCAAAAGCCTTTTTTTGGAAATCCATAAGGACCATACCACAGAGATTACCACCATCAATCAGTTAAGTAAAACAAAATCCCGATTGGAATTCATATAATAAATTGTGGGATTTCAAGTAATTATCAACCTGTTCAAAAATGATTCTTTCTATTATCTTAGATAATGTACATGAGATAGAGACAGGTCTATAGTTACTATGGTCCAGTTTATTACCTTTTCTATAAAGTGGAATTACTCTTGCCATCTTAAGGTGTTTGGGGAAATATCCTTGTTCATTAGACATATTAATAATGTGGGTAATGCTCTCTGAAGCATTTTTCAAGAATCTAGCTGAGATGTTATCAAGACCTGTGGCTTTAGTACTATCCAATTTATTTCGTTTTTCAAGTACTGCTGCCTCTGACACTGAACTTAGAGAGAAATCATTTTGTTGTACACCAAGTTGAGAATAATAGTCAAAAACATTTTGCTCTTCATAGTGACTAGTCAAGCCAGTTTACTGGCAATTGTTGAGAAGAACACATTAAAGCTATTAGCAACTTTCTCCTTATCTGATGTGATGTTATTTCCAATGTCTAGGCTAATGTTACACTTCATGTTTATATTTCATAATTTTCTCATTAAAATAGTTCTGTTTAGCCTTTACCACATATCTACCCACTTCATTTCTAAACTTTTTAGATGCGTCCCAGCATCTCTATAAGAGGGTATGTCCGTCCGCTGTCCGTCCGTCTGAAACGCTTTCATTAAATTGTTCCTTCCTGTGTCCACAAGACGGCACTTGACTTGCCTTGGCCTGGAGCTAGAATGCGTAGGCGGCACTTGACTTGCCTTGGCCTGGAGCTAAAATGTCAATCAATAAGCAACCAGGGGACACATCTTTGTCCGCCTGTCGGACTTGTTTTAATATTTCCAGCTATGTTCATCTTTGCTTTTCCTGAATTTATCATATTGTTTAATTCTCTTTCAAATGCTCTCAAGTATATCATAATTAATCCAAGGTTCTGTCCTCTGTTTGATCTGTATGGTTTTAAAAGGTGCAAGTTTATCTATAGATTGTAAAAAGATATGTTTAAAGGAATGCCATTCCCTGTCTATCATTTCACTGCAGCATGGAAGACAAGTTTAATTGGTTCAAACTATAAATGCTTCTTTTTCATAGCCCTTATTTTTATATAATTGTGTTTATTAAAGGAATAGTTCACCTCTTTATGAAAATTGGTTACATATGTGGGTAAGAGTTGGTTTTGCATGTGTTGTCCTAGTCTGGCAACCCCAATTTTACCTCTAGCTTAGCATAGGTGCCAAAGTTGCCAAAGAATTGCTATCTGGCTACATTACATTCCAGCGCCTATGCTAAGCTAAAGCTAAAAAATGGGAAAATTAGGGAAGCCATATTAGGAAAACGCAAGCACCATAGAAAATCGCAGAAAATCATACAATGATCACTCCATCAGTCACAGTCCATTGTGAATTACCCCACTATTTACTATCCTTGATTTGTCAGAAACAAGAACAAGATCAATGGTGGTTTCAGAAGATGTACAGTACATATACGTGTTGGTTCATCGATTAACTGATTTAGACTAAGCTGCTACAAAACATCACTAGCTTTTGATAAAGAGAGATCACCTCTCCTAACATCAGTATTCAAATCCCCCAACATAATAACTTCCAGTTTAACAAAATCCTGAGATTTAGAGCAGACCTCGTACATCAGGTCATAAAACCTCATCTGATCAGGTGGCCGGTAACAAACCCCCACTAAAATAGACTTGCTTTTTGGCAGTAAAACATTCAACCAGATAGCTTTGATCTGACCGTCGTGCAATTCTTCAATTTGATTAAAACCGATATTCAATCTTACATATATGCATACCCCTCCACCTTTTATAAACATGTATTTAAATGTCAACTTGCTGAAGATAGCAAATTCTTTGCGATTCCGCATTGATATAAAAAATTAATTTTAATGTTGTGATTCTGTCCATGTTAACCGCATCACTCAATTCGTAGGGCCCTAATACTGCCAGCCTTTTTATCCATTTTTCAAGAGCCACAGAATGTAATGTACTATGACCAAGTAAACAACAAACTACCAAAAGAAAAAGTAAGGGGTGTAAACAGCTTCTTAACAAGCATTTTGATGTTCACACTATGGTGCAACTTTATATTTGGGTGACAATGTTGACAATGTTTTTACCTGCTTTAAAGCTTTGTATGGTTGGTTTACTTTGGCAGCCATTTATCAGTACAGTGGATACCCAGATGGAGTAATTTCCTGGTTGTAGGTCAGTGATGGTGCAACTGGGTGATGTTCTGTGGATCGTTTTTGGAAGTTTCTGATCTCTGTGAAGCTCCACTTGGTAAGACACCTGATCCACTCCAGTGGGTTTGGTCCACTTCACACAAGCTGTCAATGATGTCAGTTCCACAGTCAGATCCTCTGGAGGAGGAACCTCTGCAGGACACAATATCAGGGTTAGACAGAGGAGTCACGTGGGATCAATGAACACGATGGTCAGAAAATTGTAAGCTCTTCACAAATCCCCAGATTTTGTTATTTTAAGTGGCTCTCTATATTCTAAATTTATCATTTATCAACGGAAAAAGTTTAAATGATGTTAAAGACCAAGATTAAATGTTCATCTCTGACTTTTTTGACTGCTCTCAGGTTACCACCCTGGCACTATGGTCTGACTTTATGGGGTCCATGCTAACTGGGGACGTCCAACGTCATCTTCCAGCGACCTGGGGCTGTATAAATAGTTAGGAAACTTCCTGTTTTGATGGAGCGGCAGAGCAGCTGATGGATTTTTGCGGGTAGCATGCTCTCTCCCTTGGTGCACCATGCTTTTTGTTAATAAACTCTGTTCCGGATTTTTTCTAAACTGTCATCTGGCTCTTTACATATTTTAGGTATCCTGATTTAATTACTATCACTGCACTAGGTGCTATAAAAGACTCAGTTAGTGCCCTACAGAGAGACTTTGTGCTATAGGCGCCGGAAGCGGGGATGCACAAAATTTAAGAAGTCCTATACGTAACACTACTCGAAGTTCATCTTTGCATCAACAGTCACTTCCTACTGTTCAAGTTAGAAATTAATCAAATATCTTGCTGTCTCTAGGCATATGATCCCTGCACAATAAATGACAGCAAAATAATGTTCAAAATAATGTTGCGTCTTGGAAATAACATGTGTCGGTTTGTAATTAGCATGCAACGGCAATACATTATCAGGCTATGTTTGTTAAGAGTTATTTAATACACTTTTAATTGATGGGCTTTGTATGATCAAGAGAGGCCTGCGCAATCAATCGTTTGTTTTGGTGAGCTTGCAAATTCGTATCCGAGATAGTAGTGGTGATGTTAAGTTAGGCACGAAAGCATTGATTTGCCTCCAAATAGTTTTGTCTGAAACTACGTCAAAATCGGTCAGACATAGGTCTAAATATTTTCTCAGGGGAGAAACCCCTAATATGCTGTGTCTTCATCCAATTTCGCATCATATTTTCAATGCGCACCTAAATGGTCTTCACTGAAATGAAAACAACATGTTTTCTGATCACATATCAGACCTCTCTCTTTCTGTGTAAAACCGAACAAAGCCCGCCATTTAACGTGGACAATCTTCAAAATTGGCCAACATGGCCTATCACTAAGCTACATATCTAGAAATGAAGGCCTGCCAATGCGCTGTAGGCCCATGCGGCACAGTCTAAGACTTTTTGTCTTTTACGGCATTTTTTTCTCTAAAATTAGTTTTACTTTTATACTTTAAGTAGTTTTAAAACTAGTACTTTTATACTTTTACTTGAGTAACAAGCTTGAGTTGATACTTCTACTTCTATACTTCTACTTAAAGGTATAATCCGGCATGTCAAAAACGAAATCTAATCGATTTGCATTCGTTTTGAAATGCCCCATTCTGTTAACGTTAGCTGCCGTTTCGCTATCTCAGTCTGCCTTGCATAAAATCCAGTGATTGAGGTGGTTAACAATAGCGCTTGGCACTACAAAACAGTAGGACTTCGTGTTGATTCACGCCGGCTTTTTCCTTTAAGTAATGAAAGCGGGTACTTTTGATACTTCTGCCTGTTACCATGTTGTGTTCCTATTTAAACCTCCTGAGTTTCTGTGTCTGTGCTTAGTCTTTGATGTTGCCCAGTGGACCAAGCTCTGTGAGTTCTCAAGTTGTATCCTCTGTGAGTTATTTGGGTAACACTTTACTTGATGGGTGAGTACATAACACATCCATAGCAGCTTTCATAAAGTGCTCACAAAGCATTCATGACTGTTTCATAAGACATGACTCCACCTTCATACCCAACCCTTCATAAATGTGGAAGATAGAATGTCAATAACCTATCAAAATAAAAGTCCAGTGGTCCATAGGCGGTTCTAGACAGGGGCTAATGGGGGCCCGTGCCCCTGGAGAAGTGGCACTGGCCCCTGCTGGGGCCCCTGTGCTGACCAGATAATAAAATTATTAATTTCTCATAAGCGCTGTAAGAAAGACTGCAAAGTTTACCTCACTCACGTCAGATCATGCGCTACGTAACTTTCGTAAGGCACTTCCGCGCAACGATCTGATGTTGAAGCCCATCAGAGAGATTTCAAGCCATTATTCTCTAACCGGACCAATCAGGGCCGCTAGCTGCTGTAGAGGGTGTGACGTAGCGAATAAGCAACTGTTTTGAATCCAACCAATCCAACAAACGTAACCAGCGTCATCGGTTGGTTTCGATGTGGTTGGTTGCAGTGTACGTCAATTAAATTGATGGACAAGCTGTTTGCCCAGTTAGATTCAAGGATTTCTGGCTACTGAAATATCTCGTCTATCGCTGAATATCAGATGAACGCGCGTAGTGCTACATCTGACGTGAGTGAGGTAACTGCAAAGTCTGACTGACTACCAAATACAACACTCAGCAAGAATTAATTGCTATGGGAAGTTATAACAACTTGTTAAAATGCACCAGATTGCAGGAAATGGGAGGACCCCCAAACCCTCCTACTACTTAACTATAGGTTACACATTAAATATGTGTATTAAATTATTCCATATTCTTGATTGATAAGATTGACAGTATTTTGAAGGTCATCATTTGAAGCTGAAGTCTATTTCAGTGGTAGCCTACTGTTTTGTAGCCTATACGTGCCCCCTTGAAAAAAACTCTGGCCCCACCTCGGCCCCCCTTGTAAATTTGGTCTAGAACCGCCACTGCAGTGGTCTCAAAGCAGCACTGCTATTTATGTTTGTCACCTGATCATGTCACATCTGAATATTTCATGGATATCTTAGGAAGTCTACTTTAAATGTCACTTTACTATAGGTTGCGAAGTATTCATAATCACTTATCTGCGTTTAACACTGAGAGGTATAAAAAATATTATATAATATATACCTTAAGGTGAGATATTTTTTTATGAAACATCTAAATGAGATGCTTGCTCATGATCTGATACTGCATTTGTCCATTACTCTGATTTGATTTGATCAGGTAACAGGTTTAAATCAAGGACTTCAATGCTTCTTTAAAACCATTGGACAGGAGCAAGCATTTTTTATTTATTTATTTATTTATTTATTTTTTAAATCTGTTAGCTGAATATGTAATATCAGATACATCAGGGTCAGCAAATACTGGTCAGCTCTAGTTTACCTCTCAGTGGTAAATTCAGATGAATGATTATGAATACTTCGCAACCTGTATAATAAAGTGACATTTGAAGTAGACTTCATAAGATATTCATGAAATATTCAGGTGTGACATGATCGGGTGACAAACACAAATGGCAGTGCTGCTTTGAGACCACTGGACTTTTATTTTGATAGGTTATCGACATTCTATCTTCCACATTTATGAAGGGTTGGGTATGAAGGTTGAGCATGTCTTATGAAACAGTCAATAATGCTTTGTGAGCATTTTATGAACGCTGCAATGAATGTTTTATGTACTCACCCGTCAAGTAAAGTGTTACCGTTTTTGGTGGCATTTAAGTTAACTTTTGGATTTTTAGTTTTAGTTTTTCTGACTTCTTAGTTGTTTGCCTGTCTGTCTTGAAAGCCTTGCGAACAAGTAAAGAACCTTTTGAATCAAGTCACACTCTCAAGCCGATGTGTGTCTCTGCATCTGCCTCATTCACTGCCCCAGTGGCCAAGTGGTTAAGCCTCCAGCCTACTATGTCAGGGACCCGGATTCAATCCCTGGGAGATCCTGATAGTTACACAGTGCAGTAATTACTGAAAACATTAGCAAATTAGCTATGGACACATTCTTTTTTTCCTCCTGTCGCCTCCTTACGATTTGAATCCACTTTGACAAGTTTGGTAACTTCCTGTTTAACCATACATGTATTGTGCCATTATTAAAGGACCCAGACCCAGTAATGTCTGTGTTTTTGACTGTGTGGGTATGTGGTTTTCAGGCATCTAGGTCGCGGCAAAGATATTTTAGAACATAAGATGAATCGCTCTAGGCTTCCCCAACGTTAAAAATCAGGATACAGTTCTGGTCTCCTGAATAGGTACGTCATAACATTAACTTTTTCTCTTAATAAGCAGTTAAATAATTAAAATATAATTTCTAGTGTTGTTTTATTGTCATTGCTTGTGTGTGATTAGTCTAGAAATCTAGACACCCCCCGCAGCAGCAAATTTAATTTGCAGCCCGGGGACTCTAGCCAGTTGAAGTCTAGAAAATCCAAAGTGTATCGGGCCAGTCAAATCGTCGTGAGGGGCAGGACTTGGGTGGCCAGTCTGGACAGTCCAGCTTTTCCATGTCCTGTCCGGTGTCCAGCTGAACATCAAATCGGACACGTCTTTGTCCTCCTTTTTTGAGGAGCTGTGCTTGAAAATTATTTAGGACTTGAGACGCACACAATTGACAGGTAGCCAGACAGGTACATCACACACCCACACATGGCTTTCCTCACGCTAACTTTTCATCTCTAAGTTGTCTTATAGCCTATATTAAAATAATGAAGAATTTGTGGGTACGTTTTTATCTAGATTAATCTAGATTAAAATGGCTCATTTGCATGTGCTACTTAAATAATGACTAAAAGTAAGTCTTTGAGAATGGGTCTCTCAAGCTAGGTTGCACATTAGAAGTATTTGGATGGTTTTTGTGATATCTGAAAGTTGGCAACCCTTACCAAGAATAGAACTACAGTACCAACTTTTACCTTAATGTTCAATGAAACAATGAAGCTGTATGTATGCTGAGCTTAGCATACATGGGTAGATGACGGATAGCAAAATTCAGACTGTCCTTTTGTCACACAGGTATAAAAATTGGTAATTGTTAAGAAATTATATGGAAATTTTGTTGGTCTGATAGGATCAACTTCCTGCGTACTAAAATTTCTGGTGTTGTATTTAAAGTTTGACATAAAACAATTATCCAAACATAACAAATGTCATATGGTGTGACTGTCCACTATGCGTGTGATTTTCCTAATTAGAGTGTATATCCATATAAAGTATAAATACTTTAAAATTTTACCAGGCAAATAAAATAATTGGATGTTTTCTATAACCACAGAAAGTTTCGATGCCCATGCATAACGTACAACTAAGTTCTAATCAAATATATTTTGTCCTTCAAATGGATGTCATATGGTGTGACACTATATTTTATATTTTCAACGGGCATTAATTTGGATATCACTGCCATGACACGGACCCTGCTTAATCAGGAAGTTACAATAGCATGTCAGGAGTGATTGGCATGGTCAGGAGGTCAGGTCTGCCTTTTAGATTTTTATATAAAAAGCTCCATATCCGAGATCACCACTAGTGGCCAAAAATTGGTGTCTTATGGTGTGACATCATTTGCAATAAAAATAGTTATTTTTCACAAATCTTCTTTATAAATTCTTAGAAAACATTGCTGCCATGTGGTCAGTTGCATGTTAAATAATATCTAGCTGTATTTAGTTGTCTAATAAATTAGAACTGTCAAAATGTCATATTGAGTGACACTATGTCATATGGAGTGACACTATGTCATATGGAACACATTGTACATGTGTTATTTTTTTAGTCACACTATATGACTTTTCTGTCACACTCTATGACCAAATTGCATTTTTATATTGAATTATATGTAAAAACACGAGTTCAATTTAAAAATCATATATAAAATATATTAAATCTGTGATAAGAATAGGATCTGTACAATTTATATTTCCCCTTTCCCATTTTTTCCCCCATGTCACCATGTTTCGCATGTAATATGCAGTTAAAAAATAGATGTTATTCCTAAATTTCTTGTCAGTGGACTTCAAAATTCATTGTTAATGATTTTATTTTCATGAAATACCTTTTTTTGCGCCGACACATTGTGGTTTGGTGCATTTCATCATATGGTGTGATACCATGTCATTTGGTGTGACATCAAATAATCATAGAAAACTACTTTCTAACTGACAAATCATGACAAAATCAATAGTGTAGAAAGGAAATGACATCTGCAAGAATGTCAAGAATTTTGAGCAACTTTTGACGAAGAATTTCAGAAATACGCTAAAATATCTGGTTAGACTTCAGACCATTCTCCTCCTTGACATAATAACTTGTCAAATGTTAAGTTTTTATCCTAAATATTCACAAGCAAATGTTGCATATCAAAGCAAACATGATTAAAAAGAACATTGATGTAAATTAAAGAAGAAAAAAATACTTAATTATTTTAAGAAGAGAGATAGGGAAGCGCTGCCTTGGGTGTCAAAAAATCAGTTGTGTAGTGCAGGTGCTCTTCAAGGGGATGAGGGCATCTTTTAAACTTCGAAAAAGAGAGAAAAGTCCCGAGGCAACACTGCTATTTAGTCCATTTTATTTGTGCCACACGCCTAATTATTATTTTATATCAAATTGTTTTAGTAAGAGTAAGAGTACTTTATTTGTCCTTCGAGAAGGAAATTCTTTCTCTGCATTTGACCCATCCGGGGGGTATACACACACATGCATACATACAGACACACACAGTTGTTGAGAGGTTTGTTGTACACTTTTTGGGGTGCGCACACCCACACACGGAGGAGTGGGCAGCCGTTAGTACAGCGCCCGGGGAGCAGTTTGGGGGTTAGGTGCCTTGCTCAAGGGCACCGCATCCGTGGTTGCCGGACATGGGGAGGCGCTGCTCATTCACCCCCCCCACCCTCCTCTTCGTACCGGCCGGGAATTGAACCGGCCACCCTTCGGTCCCCAGTCCAACTCCCTGACCGGTACACCACGGATGCCTAGTGTCACACCATATGACAGTTTTAGGCACTACCTTGACAAATTCATATATAAATACTTATTTTAATTAAAAAATGTAAAAAATATTTACGTATTGGTTAAGTTTAGACTCACAGCAACACATATAAACACTTTTTAGGCATGATATTTGAAGTTTTTTAAAAATCTTTTTTTCAGGCTTATTTGTCATCCACCCACATACAGCTTCATTGTTTCATTGAACATTAATTCAACATGGCCTAAGTTCATTTTGAGGACATACAATAAAAGGATATAGTTTTAGCCAAAGCTACTTTGTGAAGTAGCAATGGGGCTGGTGTTCCCTCCTCCAGTGGCAGCTTGCACGTTTACTGAGGAGCTACAGATTCTATTGACTGGGGGTGCCGTGGCTCAGTGGGCTACAGCGTCATACCACTACTCCGGGGACCCGGATTCGAGTCCAACCTGAGGTTATTTTCCGATCCAACCCCATCTCTCTCTCCCACTTGCTTCCTTTCCATCTCAATACTGTCCTATCCGATTAAAGGCAAAAATCCCAAAAAATATCTTTAAAATGATTCTATTGACTGAATGAATAAAGATTATGAAAGTAAATATGTTATCATCACTAGAAATGTCATAAAAAACTTTTATTCATGACAAAGGTTTTGAATATACTGTGTTTTCGATGTCGAGAATGAATGGAATCTAGCCAATACGCGAGTGACGTGCCCATGGCACCATACAGGCAGAAAATCCGCGTTCCGCCTTGAGCAGAAAATCAGCACGGAATATGCTCCCCGCAATTAAGAAACAACAGAAAAAATCTGCCTCCAACTGAGAATCCGCCTTTGGTGTGATCGCTGCCTATGACTCATAAACTATTTTAAAATGTCCCCATAGACTTAACATTGAGCTGAGCGAGAGTGGGCAAGAGTGGGTGACATCACAATGGGGGCTTAGCCAATCTGCTCCAACTGTCACTTTTTAAACTTAATCTCACCTGTGTGTACAGATTCCTTTACCCATGAGCTCTGACGGTCATCCTCACTGAGAGTGGCCAAAAGAAACTGATAAGTCACTCCTGGAATCAGTTCTGTCACCTCTGCCTCCAGTCCTTTTACTGTCATACTCTGTTCCCTTCGACCTCTCCAGATGAGTTTGAACTTGTGGGGTCCAGGAGCACCCTCTGGTGGTGACCATGTTAAGGAGATTGAGTCTGGCCTCACTGTAGTGAACACAATCTTCCCAGGGGGAGGAACAACTGGAGACATAGGAGAGGTCACCACACATAAAAGCTTATTTTTGTTCCATTTGCTGTTTAGAGATTTGCCAACAATACAAAACTAAGTTTTTAGAGATGTACTGTACCTTTTCTGGTGACAGACTCTGAGGTTGTGCTTTGTGAGCTCTGCATGAACACAGCAAAACAAATATTCTAACATTAAAACCATCTTTTAATAATGAAAATAAAACAACACTGTTGCTGTTCACAAACAGGAATCTCATAACTGGGCTAACTGTGTCATGAAATGCTTGTATCAGGAAATGTATCTAGAATGTAAATACGGTGTGGTTTTCATACAGTTCCTTTTAGAAGAACCATACTAAGGTCAAATGTACAACGAAATATGGTGTTTGTTTTAAGTAAACTTTCTAATACTAGGGATGCACATACAGCTTTTTTGAAACCGATTCCAATCTTAGGTTGTCAGATTGATATTGGTCGTTACCTAAATAACCTAATAATCTAATAAATAGTGCTGGCAAAATTAACTGATTCATCAAGTGATTAATCCAAAAAATTGAACTCAAATTAAGTCGTCTATCAAGTCAAACTACAACATGTTTGGGGAATCCTTGGAGGTAGGGGGCAGGTGTGAATTGTCCCATTTGAGAAGAACGACGTCAGCTATTAAGTGTCAGGGCAAAATAAGGATCCAACATACCCTAGCATCCAAATTCTTACTGGAGGAAATGAGTTGTGATTAAAAGTAATAGATCACGATTAATCATTGCAAAATCTTGTGATTAATCAGATTAATTTTTTAACCGTTTGACAGCACTACTAATAAACCTACCAGCCCCATGGTGTAGACTACCAGAGCAATCTGTCTATGAAAGAATGGTCAAAAAGTGCATAGAATGAAGTGTACCAGCTCAATGAAATCATGTTCTCTATGACCCTCCCATCTACAGGTCAAACATATTGCTGAATGGTCGGTTTTACAGTAGAACTTCAGCTTCCTGTGGTGCAGTTCACATTGACCCTGGATGTCCTGTAGCTGGTGTCGCTTCAGGTCAGGAGATGTGTAGTGATCTTTGGCATGAGTTTCACAGAAGGAGGCCATGCAGTCCAGACATCTCTTCACAGCAGTGTGAGAGTGACGGCAAACATCACACAGTACCGGTCCAGCTGATATACTGCAAAGAAACAAAGTTTATATAGTACATGCTAAAAAGTGAACTTTCCCTTCAATTCCTAAACAAATCCAGAATCGGGTATTTCAGTTGGACTGATGTCACACTCCGCTGCTCTCTCCTTTCAGCTTTCCCTTCAATTGGAGTTCATTTAATATTCTTGGCCACTTTTCAACAGTGATTTAATCAATCATTCTCTTACTTATTTCCCTTCATGTCCACAGCCTACACAGCAATTTCTATTCTAGTTTTTTTGTGTGTGTGTGTGTGCAGGCAGGACAGAGAAGGAAGTGGAGTTAAAAGGGGAAGGGGTGTCAAAATAGGTGTGAGTGTGATTGGTTTTTATTTTTATATTATATTATATTTTATATTTTTGAAACAAAAGACAAAAGTATAAATCAATGATTTTAGCACAGTACAATTTCGATAATCTAAACAACCTAAATCTTTTTTCACTTTTTCACTGACATTATTATCACCATGCATCATTACAGGTAGTGTAGCCATAGATGGATGGACCTTTGATTTTGACACCCACTTCTATTTCCTGTACACACTAAGGAAGTAACCAGAGGCTAACCTTACACCATGTCTGCTTCAATAAAATAATATTTAATTATGGGAGCGCCCAACAAAATGTGTGGCAACTTTGTTTTGATGAATTAGTACATGCGCTGGGTGCCTAAACTTTCTGGATGAAATCCAATACTACAGGCTTGAATAAACCAAGCACTCAACAGTTGTGTTTAACTTTTTCAATCGCCTCACAGACATTTCGGGCTAGCACCCTTCTTCAGTGTGCGTTATGACGTAAAAAGTGAAACACAACTGTTGAGTGCTTGTTTTATTCACGTCTGTATGAAGATGCGTCTGCTCTGCTATGTCTCTCTACAGCTCCGAAGCCTAGATAATTCTGATGTCAGTGAAAACAAATATTTTACCGACGCAATTGTTGACATTACCTCACATGTTCAATATTTAGGTTGTTAATTAGCTCGAGGATTAATGTTGTCATTAAGAAATCTCCTTTCTTGAATTCCCCGCAAGTGATATCAGTTTCAGAATTGCAGTGCAAGTGAGAGCGGTGAAACAGGTCAGAGCACAACTGAGAGAGATATGTAACAGACATTTTGTTCCTCGGTGGAAAGTGCAATTTCCTGACTCATAGGTCTGCATTTAGAAAGATTATAGCCATTATAATGTTTAAACTTTGCTTTTGTGGTTTTAATCATGAAAAATTTATTTTTTGATCAAAATTGCCATTTTCACAGGTTTTGGTGTTCTAAATAGAAAAGTAAACCAACCAATGACCGAAATTGGCATTACAATTTAGAAGTTTTTTTCAAAAAGTGTTTGAACAATGTATTGTATCAATATATTCAAGATTCAAGATTCAAGATTCAAGAGTTTTATTTGTCACATGCATATTTGTAGTTACAAAGAGCAGTGAAATGTATATTGCGACTATCTCCATGTGCAACAATTATATAAAATTTTAATAATTATGTACAATAAATAATAAATAAAATATTACAGCAAGTAGCAGATCTATGAATTCATAAACCTTATGGCTTGAGGAAAGAAGCTCTTTCTTAGTCTCTCAGTTCTGGATTTCAGAGAACGGAACCGTTTTCCAGATGGCAGTCTTTCAAACATGTTATGACTGGGGTGGTGAATGTCTTTAATAATCCTCTTTGCCCTAGAATGGCATCTCCTGGAATATATGCCCTGTAACCCTGGCAGAGAGGATTTTGTGATCTTTTCGGCACAGTGAATTACTCTGTTTAGGGTGATTTTATCCTGACAGGTGCAGTTTCCATACCAAGTAGATATGTTCCCAGATACAATGGACTCTATGGTGGCAGAGTAAAAAGACTTCTGCAGCTCAGTAGAAATCCTGAACTTCCTAAGCCGTCTAAGATGGTACAGACGCTGTCTTGCCTTTTTCACCACAGTGTTGATGTGTAGTGACCATGACAGATCCTCAGAGATGTGGACTCCAAGGTATTTAAAACTGCTGACTTTCTCCACTTCAGCACCATTTATTTTGAGTGGAGAGTGTAGCTGTTTCTCCCTTCTGAAGTCCACCACTATCTCTTTGGTTTTTGAGACGTTGAGCTCTAAGTTGTTCTCTTTGCACCATGTTGACAACACCTCTACTTCACTTAGGTAGGAGATGAGTCCAATCACCACAGTGTCGTCAGCAAATTTCACGATAGAGTTGGAATTGTGGGTGGCAGAGCAGTCGTGGGTGTAGAGGGAGTAGAGCAGTGGACTTAACACACATCCTTGGGGGCACCAGTGTTGAGGGTGATTGAGCTGGAGATGAAACAGCCAATCTTCACTGCCTGAGGTCTGTCTGACAAGAAGTTAAGGATCCAAGAGCAAAGGGAGGGACTTAGGCCAAGAGTTTTGAGTTTGATGATGAGTTTAGAGGGCACAATGGTGTTAAAGGCCGAGCTGTAGTCGATGAACAGTAGCCGTGCATAATTCCCCTTCCCTTTATCCAAATGAGAGAGAGTGGAGTGGAGCACATGGGAGATGGCATCATCAGTGCTCCTGTTTGAGCGATAGGCAAACTGAAGTATATACATATATACATAAATAATCAACAAAACAGATTTTTAGATCAAAATGGCCATTTCCGCTGGTTTGGGAATACATGTATTCACCAGATAGGAATAAACAATCAATAGCTAGGGTGTACATCAATGTATATAGTTATTTTCAATAAAATGTGCATGCATATCAATTGAACAGTGCATGTATATCAATAACTATAGAGGGCATTTGTATATATATCAAAAATGGATGGTTTTACGAGAGTTATGACCATAGTGCAAATCACTTTCACGTATGAGACCCTGTATATAGTGTCCCATCATGTTCTCATTGTGCACTCCTTGGTAACGCCTTTCAAAATCCATAATATCTTTCCTTGTTCTTCTGAATAAGCTCCCATGTTTTCCTTGAACTTGTTTAGATGAGCATCGAGTTTGTGAACTTTCAAGGACATCAGACATCCAAGTTCTTGATCATGTCTCTCAAGTTTCTCATAATTTTCTGACTTGTGGTTTCCCAAGCATTCCTCAACCACTGTCACAAAGCTATTCCAAGCCCTTCTTTCCTTTGCATAGAATAGCTTAGGAAATCGGGCAAATAAACTGTTCAACAGACCCTCTAAAGACTTCTTGCGTGTTCACAGTTATAATGAGGTGCTCATGGCTTGTCTTGGTCACCAACAGGCATGCCAAAATAGGCCTTGTAGGCCTCACACATTCTAATGGAGGCTGTGATGGAAAACTTTGTTGCTCTTGTCTTAATAAATTGGCCAAATACAGTGTATATAGTATATAGCAGAATGCATCCACTGAATGTTTACAACTTCTTGCTGCCATCTTCAACTCTTGTAGACTGGCCAATAACTTGTTCATGAACCTGGAGCTAAGCCCAAGTTGCAAAATGTGACGGAATGTGAACTTTTGCAAACAAATTGCAGCTAAAATACAGTGGAAAATGGCATCATCACATCTCATCACACTGGCCACAAAAGCAAAGTTTAAAGGACAAAATTAGTCTTTTCCTATTAGTTGTGGCACAACCAACCAGGAAATAAAACTCTCAGCCCAGGAACAGAGAAAAGTTGAAATTTTGTTACATAGTTTTGTGAGTGTCACTATATAGCTTTACACAAACACATACCTGAACGTATGACCTCTATCTCTCTCTCTCATCAAATCACTTAGACATTAAAATGAGAGCTTCTTGCAGGGCAAATGGCAATATGGCAAAATACATTTCAAGGTAAAGTATGCTCATGGGTTTGCTCATGTAGACCATAATGCCATGTTTTCATTGTTTTGATAGCCTGTTTCAAATATAGGCCTAGTATAATTTAAAGGATAACCAACCATTTTTTTTGTGAACTTGTGAAGTAGCTACATAAAAGACATGTAAACCTGTAAACATCTCTCTGGCACTGCTCGAACATGTTTTCTGTTTCAGTGACGTGATAACGGGAGCACGGACAATTTGAACTGATGGGCAGGAAGTGGAGGCAAGCATAACAACAGCAATGGAGGGGATGGAGAAAAGTGCATATTGTAGTGGTTTGCCGGTATATAGGGAAAGATACAAGGAGTTAGTAGGGAAATACATCGGACGTGACCCGTACTTGATGAAAATGTCAGAATTTTCCTAAGAGTGGAAAGATTTGCCGACAATCGAGGCCGTGGGCATTACGAACTCCATAGATACTTGATAGTAACCCTTTCCCTTCTCTCGGTTAGACCGTTATAACATCCAAAACCGGCACAAAACTGAGGCATTTTGTACAAAAAAGTCGCAGACAAAACACAGCGCTTTAAATGGCTCTAGCTCCAGGTGGCCCATCAGCTGAGGTTCGCGCGCTTAGAAAAATTCTGAAGAACGCTTAGAAAAAAAACGTTAGTGACGTCAAGTGAAACCCAGCTATTGCAATATTAGGTAACACTTTATTTGAAGGTACCATCATAAGACAGACATGACATTATCATTAACTATGATATGACGTTGTCAAGACTCTGTCATAAACTTTATAAACCTGTCATGACTTCTGACATACCCTATCCCTAACCCTAAGCCTAACCGTAACCATGACAAATACCGGGTGACATTTAATGACCATGTTTTAATGCATATTATTATTATCATACCCTCATGCCATTTTGGTGGATATAATCATTGGCATGAGGGTGTTATCTATTTTATAATTAAGAATATATTTTAGTCAAGGGTAACAAATTTATATTTTTTTATATTTATAATCTAAAGGCACTAAGGTAAAGTAACACCTAGACAATAACAGACTGCTAACATGTTCTCTGGGCTCTTACTTATCCATACATACCTGTACCAAGATTATGTAAATAGACTAGATAGTTGTGGAGCTATTAATGATTTATTTTGGATAGGCCTATGCTTTTCTAGGTTAACTAAACCTCCAAGAAGCTTAGGTCTTAGATAGATGTAATGAGCAGAAAATACCTATAAATATGTACGTAAATATGTATGTAAGTACATATATGATAGTTATAATATGCATTAAAACACATCAAACGCAAAAACAGAAAGATCACCTCAGTTTTCTTGGGCTGCAGTTTTGTTTACCTTAGAACTCCATTGGTGGCTACTAGCATATTTAGCACTTAAGCTAACAAAAACAGTGGGCCGGTGGCACCCCTAAAGCTCAATGAAATTTCTCAAAACTTTGCAAAAGTCATTTTTCTATCAATTGGAACAAAATGCAAGGCCAACCAACTTGATGTTTTCAAATTTAAATTTCCAATTCAAATTTGATGCACCCTAATGCACGGCTATGAAGTAGTTCCCCTTTTCTGTCCATAATCAGACTTGCATATCAATTCGCCCAACTCGCTCTGACAAGATCACAATTTAGTGGCACACAGCAACATTGTAACTTGTGACCACAATGATTTTTAACTCTGTTACACGACTGACTTTGCAACTATACATTAGAATTGAGACGATGTGTGGCAGAAAGAAGTAGTTCTGCAAACTTGCTTGTGTTCAGCCTTCAGCTAGCCACCTAGCCATCAAAACGAGCGTGCAGATATAGAAAAAAAATTCACTTATCGAAATTATCGCCTCATTGCCATAGAATTTCCAATGTGCATTATTTTTCTATATCTGCACGCCGTGTTGTTCATTATCCCTTACATAATTCTAAGTGATTGTGTATCAGCGTATTTTTATGTCAAAATGCTTTGGCAAGTCTGAAAGTTGAAAGCAAGTTGCAGTTATCAATTCCATAGGGTTATGCAGTGACATACCTGGATGCTGATAGAGATGGTGGATAACCTGAATCTGAAGATTTGAGGCTGAGGAAGTCAGGGATGTCAGATAATAAAAATGTGGTTATTTAAATCATATCACATATCACATTTCACACACAGACAATGAGTGAGACCATGGAAGGCTTTGTATACAGACATGTGATGCAACATACAATTAAATTTTAATTAGAGATGCACCGATATGGACTTTTAGAGCCAATACAGATAACCGCTAATTATTGGTTAATTGTGGCTGATACCGATGCCATAACCAATATTTTTATATATATAAACACTAGAATGCATGCATTTCCAGTGATCACCAACTGGTAGCGCTAGAGGCTGCAAAGTGAACAGATATTATCAGGATACTGAGTCCATATACCAAGATTGGTTATCATATGTCAAACTGTTGTCGAAATATGTTTGACCATCAGGGGTACTAGAGAGTTTAACTTTTTTATCTGCATGGTCAGGACCGGGTTCTCAGTCCATAAACCAAATTCGGTTGCAGTACGTCAAAGTGTCTGAGATATAATGTTTGACCAATAGGAGTGCTATAGAGTTTTTCTGTGGTCAGGATCGGGTAAGGAGTCCATATACCAAGTTTGGTTGTGATTCGTCAAAGCATTCGTGCAGTACTTTTCGAGTTATGTTGTACACAGACACATGCCAGGGAAAACATAATTAATTTATAATAATAATAATAATAATAAATATTATTAACGCAATAATACACAGTACTGTACTGTGGGATATGCAGTATTCATCCCCTCCATTAGGTGGAGCTGGGGGTGAATGAATGATGAGTTGGCTATCTACGATATATCAAGCATCGCTAATGTTAAATAGACCTAACATGGTAACACTTTGCGGTAAGGGTACATGAATTATCATGAATTCATGCATGAAATCTTTCATGATAAATTCATGATTCATGCATTACTTCATCTCTGAAAGTCTAATGAGTTATCAGGAATTAACATGAATTCATTGTTTGTCATTAATGACCTCCTGCTGAAATAGCACATGATCTTAAGTATTAGTTACTCTGGGTACATCATCATGAGTCATGATTAATTAGCATGAGTCATGATTATTAGCATGATCATGATGAATTCATCATGTTTGTGCCCCCTCAACTAAAGTGTTGACATGGTTAAATTGGTAAAAATTTAGTTGACGTATGGGATAGATATGAGGAACTAGGCCAAAGTAGGCTAAATAAGTACTTTTATTATATCAAATTATATCAAATTCTTTTGAACAAAAACATCATGATCATGTGTAATTAGTCATGACTCATGATGATGTACCCAGAGTAATTAATGCTTAAGATCATCTGCTATTTCAGCAGGAGGTCATTAATGATAAACAATGAATTCATGCTAATACCTGATGAGTCATTAGATATTCAGAGATGAAGTTATGCATGACTCACGAATGAATCATGAATGAAATCATGCATGAATTCATGATAATTCATGTACCCTTACCGCAAAGTGTTACCCATAACATTTGTCAATCAGTGGTATCTTCCACTAGTCTTTAAGTTAACCTATTCTGTCTTATGTAGCCTAACCTGCCCCCTCTTGATTCCTCAAGTTACCAATACTTAGCAACAGCTGAGCATCCATGCCTTCGCTACATTGTATTTAGTTCATTTAATGGTCATCAATTGTGTTTTATATTTATAAAGTGACATATAGGAAATTGGGAAATTGAACTGAATATTCTACATTAGCTTTGTATGAACCCATGAATAACATTTTGTCATAGTTTTCCCATTTTTGCATTTGTGTGACTTTCTTGAATGTTTTCTATTATTGAGCCTGCTTGAACAGAGTCACACTTAACTTCAGTGAACCTGATTGGCTAGTCCAGTCTGGCTATTCAAAGTCATAATGTGCACAGAATACGTGGTAATGTGCAGGCAGGCCAATAAGTATTTTATCACATACTGATGTTGACCAAAAAGAGGAATAAAAAAATAATCTATTGAAAATTCATCTTAATCTCTTGGTTTCAAAGATGAGAGGGAAACAACCTATAAGGACACCCTTGGAAAGAATAATGTATTGGAAAATAAAATGTTCTTCCTTAAAATACAGGGGACCATAACTATTTGAATGCACAAGCTGCCATAGAGGCCATGATGCTATGCATTCTGTTAAAGCTCCCTTGAAGTAGCCCCACTTCATCACATAGTCTACTAAATTATATCTTACACTTCTCTTAAGCCTAACTGTAGTTATCAAATTAATCCTCAGACCAGATTCACACCACAATCAAGTATTCGTGGTCCATAAGTACACACAGATTTTGATGTGAATCACACACACCACTAGCTAAAATGAGATATAATGTGAGGTTCTCTCAGTTAGTTTACGATGTCTCTGCTGCCTACCTTTCCACTTCCAGGTCAGGTTGTGAGTCTTTTGACCTGTCGCTCTTTACTGGCAGGGGCACAGTATAGCCTTGTTTCTCCATGAGGTCCCTATGGGAATTAGACAGTTCACATCTAAAGCAGGAGAAGTCAAGTTAAATTAATCTGCATCAGATTTAGTGGTTTAGTTTAAATCTGCCTACCTGTGTGGGTTATATATCCTGGTCAGATTTCACAGTTTCTCATTATTGTCAGTGGAACTCATCATAAAGGAGCCCTTCCTGACTTCCTTTCCATCATTTGTAGAGACCAGAGAAAGATATGACTGTGAGGAAAAACAAGATTCCATAAAACACTGGCTTATGTAAGCCTTATGTATTCTCTTCTGTGCAAATACACGTAAAATAATGGTAAAACTAGATGTACCGCGTGGCGGTACAAAATATGACCGCCGCTCAGTTCTGCACATTTTCTGCATATATATGATGCTTGTCAACTTGTTTGTAACTCTATATTGAATGAAACTTGCTTCATCCGAGGTCAGTGCCGGCGGCCATCTTATGTGTGTCACAAGTATGGAAATGCCTGTGACCAGTCAGTACTGCTTGGGTGGAGTGGTTGGCAATGAATGAGTAAATGAAGCAAAAATATTAAATAAATAATTTTAGCTGCAAGGTAAAATAGTTTAGTTAAGTCACAGTCAGTTATTTTGGCTGAGAAGTAATTAATCCAGCCGTGTTACTACCACCAGTGAACAGCACAGGAAGCGGCGACGATCCCACTGAAGCTAGCTGCTACGCCAACCTTCAGTGGGATCGTCACCACTTGTAGCTGCTTCAGTGGGATCGTCGCCGCTAGCTAGCTGCTACACTAACCTTCAGTGGGATCGTCGCTGCTTCAGTGGGATCGTCACCGCTAGCTAACTGCTACGCCAACCTTCAGTGGGATCGTCGCCTCTTCCTGTGCTGTACAGGTGGTAACGCAGCTGGATTACTACTCGGCCAAAATAACTGACTGTGACTTAACTAAAC
>JAODXP020004627.1:40000-42259 GCA_027497455.2 Sardinella longiceps | reverse complement strand
TAAATGGGTTTCTGCCCATGAGAACAGGTCTCGAGGAGTGAGGATCTGGTGTGTTATAGTAGCTTGGGAGACTGGCCCTGGCAGCCTCACGTTTGACAGTGCCAGCTATCCCATCACAGGGAGATTTGCCATGGGATGTGGCAAAGAAATGCCACTCTGCTGGAATACCAAAGTCACTTCTGTGATGAATCAGATTGCTGAAATTCTTGTGGTTTTTATATTGTGACGCTGAACCATCACTGAAATAGTAGATCTTGCTTAGAGCAGGAAGCATCTCTTTCAGATGTGGAATGACATTGCTTTGAAATGTGTACACTGCAACTGTGTCGTGTTTAAGGCAATTGCTTACAACACACAGGCTGAGGGACTTCAGTTCATCGTCATCTTTGTAGTAGATCACTGAATGGATGCAAGGTGCATTGGGAATTGTCCCAATGGTAGCCCTGAGCAGAATCTTGCACTACAAAAGAATAGTTTCCTGCAAAATCCAATAGAATTATCACTTCATCTGCTTTAAGGCTTTGTTTGAGATCGCGCAGATACTGGCTTTGGTGCTTAGCAATAAAGTGGTGTGTAGCCAAAATATTGAACTTCTCCACCAATGCCTCAATGTACTCCAGCCTTGACATAATATGGTCAGTGAGAGTTGTTCTGTTCGGTCAGTAACCCACTGCTTAAACTGGATGTGATCTATTTCATCAGTCATCTTATCTCTGATGTAGTCTTCTAAATTTGTAGACCCAGGGCAGTTCTCACATCTGTGTATCATGCAGTCCATATTCTGGAGTTGAACACACTAGGGATTGTAGGAGGTCTGTATAATTTATTTTGTCATCTTGATTAGCCAGGGGGAAAGCTGCAAGCATCAATTTGACGTTCTGATGGTAAGTGCACACACATACAGAATGTGTACCTCTAGCACCAACAGTAACACATTCCTTGGGCCTCAGCTCACAGAATTTTGTTAACCCCAATCTGGATGTCTGGATGGCGGTCTTTAAAACAACTTGAAAGCTTCGTTTAAATTCATTAATATCAATCGCTTTTGCTTGTGCACACGTTTCTCACCTTCTTTCACACTTTTATAGATCTTTCTTTCCTGGCATTGGTCTTGAAATATCATCTTCATAATAAAATCACAAACTTTTTTAATGGTATCCACACTCAAGGTTTTGCCCATTGCATAACTGACTTCTGGCAAAATGCCATGTTGTTTTCTGATATTTCTCGTGCCCTCTTGACAAGATATACACTTACATCAAACTCCTCAACAGTCTGTGCTATGGTCCAGCTTTTTGGGACCAAAGACAACAATTGAATAATTTCCTGCTTCCCAGTTGCAATTGATAATTTATGTTTCAGGGCATCAACTAAATATTCAATGTCTTCCTTGTGTGTCGAAGTGATTGTTACAGGAGGGTCACTTGAAGTTGAAGGTATCCCTGCACACTGGTACATCATATCCTTAGACTTTTCCTGAACCTGCTTAGCTTTCTTCTGTATATACATTTCTGTATCCCTTGAACTGACTTTGCGAAGTTTGCAGGGTGACAGCCCAATAGCTGTAAAGCTTTTATCCAATTGCTCCACTCAGTTCTGTCTGTGGTATGTAATCTGGATCCAAACTCTGGTTAACAGGCATACAGTCAGCTTCACTGGGAATGTTTGCAGAATTGTGCTTGTGTTTTCTGCAGGCTATGCAGAGTTTCATACCAGGCTTAACTGAACTGATTCCTATAGCCTGTGCTTGTGACTGTGTGATGACTTTAAGATTTTTCGTCACATAATTTGAATGAACTTTGTATGGGTTGCAGCACTCCTTTTGCAGAGAAGAATAGCAATTCAGATAGAAAGCTTTGTGATGCAAGCACAGAGTCGCATTTGGTGGAAGATCATCTAGATCGCATCTGCATTTTAAGAGTGTAATGTCTTCACTTGATAATGTATTGACAGGAATCAATTGTGATGGTCTAGAAAAAGAAAAAGTTTAAGAAATTTTGATTCCGATTACATTTTATATGTGACTGAAGACAACTTACTTATGTTACAGAAGAAAACTTACGTTGCATAAGAGTGTGTATAATCCAACTTGTGGCAGTCCTCAACTCTGTCTAATTGCATTCCAATAGTACAAGGTCCCAAAGTTGCCATGTTGGTGGCTTAGGAAGATCTAATCAAGTTTTTACCGTGGGACTTTAAATACATCATCATCATTGTTAACGAGCATCTAAACAGCTTTTAATCGTTTCTCATGCAAAT
>JAODXP020004627.1:12500-15000 GCA_027497455.2 Sardinella longiceps | reverse complement strand
TCACTCACTCACTAACTCACTCACTCACTAACTCACTAACTAACTAACTCACTCACTAACTAACTCACTCACTCACTCACTAACTCACTAACTCACTCACTAACTCACTCACTCACTCACTAACTCACTCACTCACTCACTCACTCACTCACTAACTAACTCACTAACTCACTCACTCACTAACTCACTAACTAACTAACTCACTCACTAACTCACTCACTCACTCACTCACTAACTCACTAACTCACTCACTCACTCACTCACTCACTCACTCACTCACTCACTCACTAACTCACTCACTCACTCACTCACTCACTCACTCACTAACTAACTAACTCACTCACTCACTAACTCACTCACTCACTCACTAACTCACTAACTAACTCACTCACTAACTCACTCACTAACTCACTAACTCACTCACTCACTCACTAACTCACTCACTCACTCACTCACTCACTAACTCACTCACTAACTCACTAACTCACTCACTCACTCACTCACTCACTCACTCACTAACTCACTCACTCACTCACTCATACTCACTCACTCACTCACTCACTCACTAACTCACTCACTCACTCACTCACTCACTCACTCACTCACTCACTAACTAACTAACTAACTCACTCACTCACTAACTCACTCACTCACTAACTCACTCACTAACTCACTAACTAACTAACTCACTAACTCACTCACTAACTCACTCACTCACTCACTCACTCACTAACTCACTAACTCACTCACTAACTCACTCACTAACTCACTCACTCACTCACTCACTAACTAACTCACTCACTAACTCACTCACTCACTCACTCACTCACTCACTAACTCACTCACTAACTCACTAACTCACCAACTTCCCTATGGGCTTATAGCACATCTGGAACATTCCCAGATTCTTAACACTTTGAATGCCAGAAACGTAATATGCCGTTATTACTTGTCATGCGTTGAGTGCCAAAAACGTAATGTTACGTTTTTGCCTTTTTTTTAATTTACGAAAATAGAAACCCTCACACAGGTTATATATGATTTTTGGAACTCTGTGATAAATAGAACTGAAATAAATTACGATCGGAAACTCATAAAAACTCACGATC
This sequence comes from Sardinella longiceps, assembly GCA_027497455.2. Taxonomy (NCBI): domain Eukaryota; kingdom Metazoa; phylum Chordata; class Actinopteri; order Clupeiformes; family Clupeidae; genus Sardinella; species Sardinella longiceps. Next base: position 13,891 of record JAODXP020004627.1, on the reverse strand, counting down.
TGCACATTTTGTCTGGACATTTTCACATCACAAGGCAGCATTTGATTACTATTGCAGCATTCGTGTCAAATAATGCACGTCATGTCATGTTGTCCTTTCGCGGGTTCGTCACTAGGTGGCAGTCTCACCACAGGCATGATTCGGCTTGTGTCACTCCTCGAAACTTGACAGAGAACACGCCATCATAATCATAAAAGAAGCGATATCTCCTTTTCTAGAAAAAAACAAGGATTTTGATGAAAACTACCCACTGTTTAGCTTGGGATTTCTCAGGAACGGAGGCATGTAGAAATAAACGGTTTTCACCCACTGAGAGCTCAGAGTCTTACCTTTCAAATGACCCATAGTATGTGTCCATAGCTATAACACAGAATACGCTGTGGCTCTATAAAAATAGGCAACAGTGGCCTGGATTGCTGGCACTCTGGGCCAAAGCTTGTTAAAAACACCTGGCATTCAAACTGTTAAGTATTCCACGGTAATAAACTCAACATTCTTGCACTGAAATGCATTGAATTTATCCCCTTTTCTGACTAATCTAAATTCACTGTCAACTTGGGAAGCTCGCTAGCATTAGCTCGTTAACAACTTGTAGTAATTGCACCTGTACTGCCTGATCTGAAATGAAGTTCACCTATTAGAAATAGGAACTGTAAGAACTTACACTATTAGGCTTGAGAAGATGATGGTCCTGGTGGAATATGAGAGACAGGCCTAGGCTACATCCCAAAAACCCACTGGAACTCCAAAAAGACGTCATGAGCAGCTCATTGGCAAGATTCCAGACGGTAAAAAGGAAATTCCAGAAAAGGAAGCTGATGTGAGCTAGAGCCATTTCAGAGCTAGACTGGGTGAAAGGGAATCTGGAAAGATGAGTGTTACCAGCGGAAGACTGGCCTGGGGAAATGGAGAGCATGTGAGAAGGAACAAGGGACGTTTGGCAACAATGGGAATGAAGTCGTCTTGCCGTGTTGCAGATCCATTCCTCTCGTGCGCAACAAAGTATTTAAGCCGGCCCTCTTCTGCGATCTGCGCAGGATCCGTGCTTCTTTATTAGTATTTCCTCCCAGGGATAATCCACAAAGATAGATCCGGAGTATCAATATTTCACTCTTCAGTGTAGCCTTTTTCTCTCCTTCAAAAACGCCCGCCACGTCTCAAACGCCTTCGGCAACCACTCTTGTTGGACTTCCACGTCAGCTGGTGCTCAATCAGTGCTTTTATATTATATTATTATTAATTATATTAAATTATTTAATTAAGTGAAATATGTATGATGAAATAATATATTTTAACAAACTAAAATATTGGGAAAGGAAAAGTAGCGACCTGCTACAACGTGTCATTGACTCCGCGGCACTGCCCATGGTCTGGTCTGCATGCAGAGGGAT
>JAODXP020004627.1:5000-10000 GCA_027497455.2 Sardinella longiceps | reverse complement strand
CGAGTTTACCAACTCTTACTGCCACTGGCCAGACCCCAGGGACAGCCTTACACACATACAAACATACACACACACACACACACACACACACACACACACACACACACACACACTTGCTGTAGTGAGCTGTCTGGATTAAAAAGGTGCATGCCATATGAGTCTTTATTCTACCAATCTTAAGCCATCTCCAGACTCAGGATGCATGGACACACACACACACACATACACACACACTTATACGCACACACACACAGTCACACACTTAATACATACACCAAACAACGCCATCAGTTTTCAAATACCAACATTCCATCTGTCACAGGCAACCATCAGCTCCCTAGCCAGTCCACACACACACACACACACACACACACACACACACACACACACACACACACATGTGATTAGGCTAGTTTACTGAGCTTCCTGCAGCCATGTAATCTCCCCCTGAGGAACTAGATACTCCACTGCATCTGCATGTTAATGAGTACACACACACACACACACACACACACACACACACACACAGATCTCCACTAATAGACCCCCACTAGTCTCTAATGCTTCATCTGATCCACAGATTTCAGAGTGTAATTTGGTTTTATCTCCTCACACGTGCACACACACACACACACACACACACACACACACACATATACACACACAGTTGTGTTCCTGACTCCACACTGATGACAATGATCCATCTTGAAAGATGATAATCCTGGTTTATTTATGAATAATATCAAGAACATCAGTATAATAATAATATTAATGCTGATAATAATAATAATAATAATAATAATAATAATAATAATAATAATAATAATATCATGGGGATGTATGTGTGTGAGCATGCACATACATGTATGTGAGTGTGTGTGTGTGTGTGTGTCTGTGTGTGTGTGAGCGCATGTGTGTGTGTGTGTGTGTGTGTGTGTGTGTGTGTGTGTGTGTGAGTGCATGTGAGTGTGTGTGTGTGTGTGTGAGCTCATACATGTATGCGAATCCAAATGACATTACTCGTGTTCCTCTCACTGGTAAAGGATGCCTTTAGAGGACAATGGCTGTGTGTCACACACACACACACACACACACACACAGGATGCAGGATGCCTTCAGAGGACTATGGCTGTGTCCCAATTCAGGGGCTGCGTGCTTCTAAGTCAGATTCGTTGATCAGTTGTGTCAGAGTTGCGCAATTCACCCCCCAATTGGAACACTGCCTATGTATGACTGATAAGGCTGTCTGTGTATGTACTGTATATGTACTGTGTGTGTGTGTGTGTGTGTGTGAGAGAGAGAGAGAGAGAGAGAGGAGAGAGAGAGAGAGAGATGGAGCAGGAATGTGTGTGTGTGTGTGTGTGTGTGTGTGATGTGAATAAAACTCTGAGCATGTGTGTTTGTGTGATGTGACTGGAGAGGAGTGTTTGTGCATGAAGTCCTATTTAACCTCTAACCTTTAACCTTTCTACTTTTGACCTTTAACCTCTACACCTTTAACCTCTACACCTCCCCCCCACACACTCCCTAGCCCCCAGTCTCTACCCACGACCCCTGCATGATGCTCCCCAACACGCATATAGTCTTATTTAACCTTTAACCTTTAACCTTTACACCCCCATGCCCCCCACACTGCATCCAGCCCTATTTAACCTTTAACCTCTACACCACCCCCGCATGCCTCCCCACACTGCATCCAGCCCTATTCAACCTTTAACCTTTAACCTCTACACCACCCCCCGCATGCCCCCCCACTCTGCATCTAGTCTTATTTAACTTATGCCCCCCCCCCTCCCCCACACTGCATCCAGCATCCTGTCCATCTCGGCCTCTATAGCCAAACTACCTGCAATAATATTAATAATTCATAATAACACTAATATCTAATAATCACATCCTAGTGCACAACTATATGAATCATATTTTAGAGCACAGTCCTCACGTCCACGGCCGGCTCTATTATAGCGCAACTCCGTAGAACCTACCGGAACTCCGTAGAACGTAGCGGAAGGTTCCGGAACTCCCCCTAGTGCTGTCGGCATGCAGGGCAGAATGATCTAGAATAGAACCTCATAGTCTGCTTACATGATGTTCCAATGATTGCATATTTGATTACTGCACATGTCATTCACCATGTATGTATGTATATCTCAATGCACTACAATCAGGATAACAACTATGTATGCCAGTAATGTTTTCAGAAATAAAGCCTTGGAATATATATGTGTGTGTGTGTGTGTGTGTGTGTTATTTGCGTTGTGTTTAATCCATGCTCTCAGGCAGGTCCTGAGTCCTGACCTCATTGAGTTGGAACGAGCGGGGCTTGGAGCACAGTGACCAATAGCAGCAGGGCTTGGAGCCCCGTGACCAATAGCAGCAGGGCTTGGAGCACAGTGACCAATAGCAGCGGGGCTTGGAGCACAGTGACCAATAGCAGCTTTCCATCTCATGTCTGGCCCGCCCCTTCCGTGACACAGACACCCAACCGCCACACATGGTAGCCTAAATGACTTCAAGACTTCATAAATGGTCCTCTGTGCCAATACACAGTTATAATAATGCCGATGAGCGCCCAAAGCACTGGGAAACATGTTAGGCATTTGGCCTTGGCAGTTTTCAGTCATTTCAAACTATGTAGTGTGTGTAGTACTGTAGCCTAGCATACTGAATTCAGTAGAGCATAACTATGTACAGTAGTACTGTATATGTAGCCTAGCATACTGAATTCAGTAGGTTATAACTATGTAGTACTGTAGCCAAGTATACTGAATTTAGTAGGTTATAACAACTGTAACTTAGCATTCTGAATTCAGTACGTTATAACTATGTAGTACTGTGGCCAAGCATACTGAATTCAGTAGATTGTAACTACTTTAGCCAAGCATACTGAATTCAGTAGGTTATAGCTATGTACTACTGTAGCCAAGCATACTGAATTCAATAGGTTATAACTATGTATAGTAGTAGTGTAGCCTAGCATACTGAATTCAGTAGCTTATAACTATGTAGTACTGTAGCATAGCATACTGAATTCAGTAGGTTATAGATTCAATCACCTATCCACACACACACAAACACACACACAGAGATGATGGTGTTTATTCACCTATCCACACACACACACACTCACTCTCTCTCTCACACACACACACACACACAGAGAGAGAGAGAGAGAGAGAGAGAGAGAGAGAGAAACACTGGGTACCAATGATGGTGTTTATTCACACACACACACACACACACACACACACACACACACACACACACACACACACACACAGAGAGAGAGAGAGAGAAACACTGGGTACCAATGATGGTGTTTATTCACCTATCCACACACACACACACAGAGAGAGAGAGAGAGAGAGAGAGAGAGAGAGAGAGAGAGAGAGAGAGAAACACTGGGTACCAATGATGGTGTTTATTCACACACACACACACACACACACACACAGAGAGAGAGAGAGAGAGAGAGAGAGAGAGAGAGAGAGAGAGACAGTGGGTACCAATGATGGTGTTTATTCACACACACACACACACACACACACACAGAGAGAGAGAGAGAGAGAGAGAGAAACACTGGGTACCAATGATGGTGTTTATTCACACACACACACACACACACAGAGAGAGAGAGAGAGAGAGAAACACTGGGTACCAATGATGGTGTTTATTCACACACACACACACACACACAGAGAGAGAGAGAGAGAGAGAGAGAGAGAGAGAGAGAGAGACAGTGGGTACCAATGATGGTGTTTATTCACACACACACACACACACACACACACACACACGAGAGAGAGAGAGAAACACTGGGTACCAATGATGGTGTTTATTCACACACACACACACACAGAGAGAGAGAGAGAGAGAGAGAGAAACACTGGGTACCAATGATGGTGTTTATTCACACACACACACACAGAGAGAGAGAGAGAGAGAGAGAGAGACACAGAGACAGTGGGTACCAATGATGGTGTTTATTCACACACACACACACACACACACACACACACACACACACACACACACACACACACACAGAGAGAGAGAGAGAGAGAGAGAGAGACAGAGACAGTGGGTACCAATGATGGTGTTTATTCACACACACACACACACACACACGAGAGAGAGAGAGAGAGAGAGAGAGAGAGAAAACACTGGGTACCAATGATGGTGTTTATTCACACACACACAGAGAGAGAGAGAGAGAGAGAGAGAGAGAGAGAGAGAGAGAGACAGAGACAGTGGGTACCAATGATGGTGTTTATTCACACACACACACACACACACAGAGAGAGAGAGAGAGAGAGAGAGAGAGAGAAACACTGGGTACTAGGGTTGGGACTTTTCAGAAATTTTCATGTTCGATTATTCAGAAAGTTAACAAACAGTTAATCGATTATTTGCGAAAAAAAGACGTCATTTGCCCACTTTCAGAGCCATAGTCTACATACATGGGTTTGCGCCCATCTTCCCCACGCAAATTAATGTAAAAAAAAAAAAAAAAAAAAAAAAACATAAAATGACTTATATTTCTCCAAAGTTATTAAGGAAATACAGCATTTTGGCCTTCCGCAGCATGAGAGCGAAAGGATCAGTGTGCATTAAGGTGCGAACTTGCACCACATCAACCTTGTAGACCTGGTTGCGATGTTTAGGGATTTCGTGAAGGAATTGACCGTCAGTTATTAGAGCTCTAATGTAGCTTTTGTTTATGCTGTTAAATATTTTTTTTTCGACTGTACTTTTATCCAGAGCTTAATGACGTCCCAGATTGTGAAATAAGAATCCAGCTCTTGGCTATATTTGTCACAATGTTTTGAATGCAGCATAGGCTATCATGAGCATTTTTGAATGCACGACGAAATATGGAACTTTTCTGACCAAAATTGCCAACGGATAACAGCTGGTGATAGGAAGAACTTTCACATAGTTTTGTTCAAACTCAGGACGAGAGGGCGGGCGAGCAAGGCACACAGGTATGCATATTCCAG
>JAODXP020004623.1:0-40773 GCA_027497455.2 Sardinella longiceps | reverse complement strand
TAGCCTACATGTGTTTTTTTCCAATGAATTACATGAGTGGACCTGTGGCTGAAGTGGGGCCTGTGAGGGCAAGTTCAACATGACCCCATTTCTTTGGTTTATTAGTAACAGTGCTGAGCTAAGAAGAGCAACCCAAGCTCGGGCAATTATAGAATGTACTTATTGTGTTTTTATCTGAAGCTTCATTACTCACCGCAGCAACCTTTTAATCTCACCAGGACAACATGAACATGCTCCAGAGACTGCTGGGTCAGGTAAACCCTTTTCATGTCCTGCTTTTTATTTTTCTTATTGGTGTGTTTGCATTTCCTGGATCAATTTTATCAAAAGTAACACACAGCATTAAACATATATACTGTATAATGGGACAAGATATATCTATTGTTATACGTCCTCTTTTTCACAGGTTTGAGTGGTGACGCAATTGTGGCTATTGCTTGGGTCTCTTTTTTTATCCTTACTGTGATAACAGTGATTTCAGTCGGTTTGTATCAGCGTTGTCATGGAAGACCATACTGACAAAAAAGGAAAAAAAGAAGAAGAAAAAAAAAAACATCTTCTGTAGCTTAACTGGTCAGTAATGATGTCGAGCCTTGATATTTTGACTATAAAATCAAAATGTATTATTCTGGCTAGGGCTCAATCCAAAAGGCAGAATCAGCAACTGTCAAAATGCCGCTGACAAGGTGCTACAGCAGGGGTTTTCAGCTGCTTCAGTCTAAGGGACCACCATTCTGACAAAGATGTTATTGGCGGCCCACAGACATCACGGACCACCAGGGGTTCACGGACCCCCTGTTGAAAACCCATGTGCTACAGCAAGGGAGGGGTTTGAGAGGCCCGTTGAGGAGCGTAGTAGAGACTGGGGGATGGTCCCGAGAGTTGTTTGATTTTTTATTTTTCCGAAAGTCCCGAAATCACGTAGACTTGCTGAATATATAGCTCTAAACTGTATTATGAGGTTATGACACGTTTCCCGACACATTCATCTCTTTTGTATATCATTGATACTGTACAGTCAGGCTGGAGAATTTTTAAGCTTCAAACTGTTTTTATTTCAACAGCCAACTACTGTATACTGTGCAATATAGTACTGAGGCTACTGTATGCCATTAGGTATTGAGACACTGAGACAGACAAAGTCAATCTATTGTAATCTTTTGTTGACTTTTTTTTTTTTTTTTTTTGGTGAAATGTCACTTCTGCCCATGGTGACTCTTATACATGTATAGTCACATTCCATTTTGTGTTTTATTTCATGAAAAAATAAAGAGTATTTCAATTTTCAATCCCTTTAAAATGTTAAAATGAGTAAAGTTATTGTCTAAACATGTCATATTCGATTACTTGTTGTAGATAGTAACAACACCCAGCTTTGTTATGCTAACTATACACTATAAAACGTTCTTTTGGGGCACATTGCTTAAACAACAGACATACACAGATCACTTCTCGTTGATATTAAAACAGATCACTTACACTATGAATCCAAATCACAAAATAACAACATGGATTTGGTCTCTTAAAGTAAAGTTAAGATCTAAAGAAGAACATAAAGAGATTGTTGAGAAACCACACCGAAAGGCCTATCTTCATAGACTTTGCTAAGTAAAACAGCACCATTATCTTCAGTTTACAGGGCATGAAAGATTATAAAGTAGGGTGTTGGGTAAATTAACACAACTTTGACACAGTTACTGGGTATCTGCCTGGGTGAGCATAGTCTATTGCCGTCACTCAAAGAACAACTAACACAATTATGGACACAACATCAAATTGCATAAGCTGAGGGCCAAAAATACAATCAAGACTGATCATATATATCAAGTGATTTATTTCCTTCTTTGGGGAGATTACAATTCATATAAACTCTCTCCCTGGCTCATATTGCATTACTGGTAGCCTAGATATATTAAGCTCGGCTAAATGTGTGTTGCTCAGATTAATTTACAGCTTAGGGGAGTGCACAAATGAATAAAAAATGTTTGTCACTCAGAGACTGTAAAACAAATTTTCTACCTGAAATGTCCTCTGCTTACCTTCTATTATTGCACACTTCTGCCTTGTCTTGTTATTTACAGGAAGTGGATGCCTGTTAAGGCCCTGGCCTCTGTGTTCATGTACTGCCATCTACTGGCATAAAGTGTAATCAACATAAAGTCAAAATGCTAACTCTCCAAAGGAAGTCTTACAGTTTACCAGGGTAGTTATTTCATCAATCTGACTATAAAAAGACAACAAGAAGGACATAAATCCCAACTGAAGTGTTTAGTTTCAGGTTTAGTCATTTCCAAATCTAAATCTCTCTCAAAGGCAAAATGTGTCCAGCAAATTTTAGCAAAGAGCTGTTTTATAGGAAGTTGTAGGCTGCAAGTAAAAATCGTGCCCCAAAAAGGAATTGGCTGATTCACTTGAACAATGAAGGAACTGGGAGATCTTGAGTTGACACATAAGGACAGTCTTGTCTAGTGATATAGGCTACAGTTCACACTGAGTAGAGAAGAAGACTGTATTCTGATGAACTGGAATATAAAACCATGGCGAATCAACAGATCTTCCAAACACTAACCTTCTTGGTTTTCATATCCCCTACCTGGAGCACAGGCACAGCAGGTTTGATTTCACAATATTTTATCAACCCATCCAAACATAATGCAAGCATGGTCACAGAGTAATAGGACTCTCTCAGTTAATTAAATTAATACAGATTAACCAGTACAGTAGCATGTCTTCAGAGTTCTATGTAGCCTACCAATGTACTGAATGTGTGTGTGTGTACGTGTGTGTGTGTGTGTGTGTGTGTGCATGTACAGTGCGTGTGTAATGAAATGTGTGAGTACAAATGAAGCTGATGCATATAGCTGTTACATAGATTACTCTATGTGAGTTATGGTGTACTGTTCTATTGGCTAATAGGCTATGCTATGTTCTCAGAGTTGGGAAAGAAAGAGTAGCCAATTTAAGCAACATTTAGAATTATCTGTACTTTACCCTACTACATTTTACCAGAAATATCTGAACTTTTTGACTGAAAATTTAAGGAAATATTCTAATTCTTTATAAGGACAATTTGAACATGGAAGACAGGACTTCATAACCTCACTCACATCAGGTGATTCGTTACCAATTGGACAAATCACTTGACTTGTCAGTCATCTTATTTCAACCACTCACATCGAAACCAACCCGTGACAAGATATTATATCCCATCCTGAAACGCGATTTCTAATTTCTCAACTATACCAAACAAACATAACCGTCAGTATCTGTGGCATAATTGCCACAATAATCTATTTAACTCGCAAAATATAGATATCTGTCATATATAACTGTTGAACGTTTGTGATAGATGAGCTGCATCAAAAATCACGCCCGGTGGTTCCTACGGTCTCCTAATTAGTTTGTCATTCAGCCCAGATGCCTTTCTCAGATGCTTGTGCTACAGAGTGAGATTAAGGACTCTCAGGCTTCAAAATGTGAAACAAAGGTCACTATTAAAGGCCACATTTAAGGAAATGAAAACTTTGGCAGAAAAATGAACAATGTGCTCATCTGAAAATAGCAAAGGCAGCATTATGCGCCCATGCATAATAGGGCCCAAAGTGTTAGACTTGTGTTAGACATCGGGACAGAAAAAAATCAAGCGTACAAAGCCTGAATGAGAAATGGTGCTTACAGTATATCTACTATCCTGTACACTCAATTTCATTTCACTCTGCAAAGCAGCATGGACCATGCCAGATTTTCTCTCCTGTTTTAGGTATCCAATCACAGAACAACAAAAAAGACTAAGACACTGCCCTCAATTTCATTTTACGTCACCTTTTGGTGGGTGGGTATAGGTGGGTCTCCAGACTACATATCACTTGCGATAGCCTATATATATCTACAGGTTTAATGGAGAATTTGTTGTTGGTCAAATGACAAGCCAGCTTCCCCAAAACTTGTTGCAGTCACTCTTTTAGGGAACCTTCCCACTCATTCTCTACAGGTTACATTTTTTTTTTTTCCTAACAACTTTCCGTTAACCTTCAGGAAACTGTCCCTGGCAGTTCTGTAAATTAATTTGGATGACATAATTTGGATGACATATATTCATATAAAGTTTGGATAATGTTTTATTCCCACCAGCCATCCAGGATATGTCCTCTCTCTGTAGTTGTAGTTTTACAGCAAAACCTGAAAAACACATTCCCTGAAAGTTTATTTTTTTTATTGTTGTTCAACTTCGGAACAACAATCTATTAAGATTGCATTAAGGGAATCTTCACCGTGTGCATTGTGTTTACCCCACAAACAATTTCTGCTCCTGGGAATGTTCCAGGAAGGTTATCTGTTGGGCACAGGAACTTTCCATGATGGTAGTTTTGTCAGAGGGGGCACGAATAAACTTAGCTTTTGCTTGAATGGTTTGGTTTGCAGAACACTCTTACAACATTCCTCTAATGCAGGGGTGGGTAACTATTTTGGCCGAAGGGCCACATTGGCTTTTAGATTTTGACTAACGGGCCGGGTGTTAACAGTCAACTGGTTGATGCTGGTAAATTGGCAAGTCTAAAACCAGTAGCCCCACTTTCTTCAGAGGACATGTGAACATGCAGGGTTAAAAGGGGGGGATTTGTATTTCATGAACACAACAAATTTGATAAATCAAGCCTATAATCTAAGTCGCCTTGGCTAAATGAGAAATTACTGTATTCTATTTTAGGAAGGGTCCAAGGGGCGGATTACCTAGTCCAACGGGCCACATGTGGCCCCCGGGCCTTAGTTTACCCAGGTCTGTTCTAATAGGAGAAAATCACAATTCAGCATCAAGATTGCTGATGCACAACCTGGGACTCAAACCCTGGTCTCCCACAAGACATTCCATTGCTGTACCACTGTAACCTCACTCACATCAGATGATGCGATCTGGAGCACAAGCATCTGAGATCGTGCCCGTTGAAAGGGATTTCCAAGATGGAACGGACAAACCAATCTGGTGACCGTAGGAACCAGGATTTTTGACGTAGCTCATATCTTACAAACGTAAATCACAACTAACAGTTATATATGAAATAGATGTCTATATTATGTGAGTTAAATCCATTATTATGGCTATGTGACAGATGATGTTTATGTTTGTTTGAGAAACTTGAGAAACTAAAAATCAGGTTGCATGATGGGATACAATATCTTGTTGTCACATGTTGGTTTTGATGCGATTGAAGTAAAATCAAGTGAAAGTGATTTTTGATGACGTCCAATCTTCTGAAGCAACTCTGTAAGGGCTCTCAGAGTGCAGTGCTGCTTGCAGCGCAATGAATCATCTGACATGATTGAAGTTAGTTCCACTGCATTATCTGACCAATATTTAGTGAGTTAAAATAAAGTAGCCTTTCTACAACTTAATGTGTTGCCAGTTCAAATGCAAAACTACCAGTAAGACTATTTTCAGAAATAGGCAAAAATCAAGTTGTTTTAATGATAATTTCCATAATTTTACGTAATCTGTCAAACCTCAATTCTATGTTATCTACCAAGTGAACCAAATCTAAGTCTAGGCCTATTAATAACTGTCTATTAATCTTTCTTTACTTTCAAAGGCTTCAGCAACATTCATCTAACCCCATCAGGACAACACCAAAATGAACTGGGAGCTGCTGATCTAGGTAAATCATGTTTGTCCACATGTGAACCTTTTTGTCTTAGATTATCTATCTATCTATCTATCTATCTATCTATCTATCTATCTATCTATCTATCTATTACTTTTATTTTGGGTAAGTGGGAGACAGAGATGGTATGGAATCAGGAACTGAGCTGAACTGTGGGTTGGCAACCCTGGCCATAATTAGCCTGGCGAAGGCCAAACTAAAATCACAAGTGATATTTAGTCTGGGGACCTACCTATTGCATTTCTCGTAGCGGAAGCATCGTTTACGATTGTCCAGAGCCGTTTATTGGGCGCTACGAATGTCTATCAGCGTCTGCACATACCTCGGAGCCAATACCAGAGCCACCACGTGACGTAAAATGCAATTGAGGGCCATACAAACCCCTTTTTGTTCTGCGATTGGATACCGAAAGCAAGCGAGAGAAACGGCCATGGTCATCATGCTGCTTTGCAGAGTGGAATGAAATAAGCACGCAAAGGAGCATGGGAACTCCCAGGCTAGGCCATAATGGGGACTTGGACCAAAGTGTAATACTGTTGTGTGTGTGTAGCCTGGCTCTGCCTTCCAACGTACTTCTGCTCAATAGTCATCTCCCTTCACGACTCTGGGATTCCAACCATTGGCTTCCTTTTCAGCGACCAATTTGAGGCCGCATCTGACAGCGAGCAGGAGGCGAAAGTTGTGAAAGATTACATTGGGTTTCTGTTGCAGCGTAGCTTACTTCACAACCAAGCTGGCACATAACATTAGCCATTTTGCTCATTTATTTCCACTGTTTACTGTATTAGAAGGGACTTAATTAATAACGCAAAAGCTTTTTCATTATCTTTTTTACCAGTGGTACGCACTCAGTATTTTCTTGTTGGCAAAGATGGAAACCTATTCTGTGACAATAGGACCTGGTCTGATATACTACATAACATCTGGAAAATAAACATCAGTGGCGTTCACTGTTTGATAAGCAATTCCACTAAAAATCCTCCACACAACAACTGCACCCGGGGGCAAGAACTGCGTAACAACTCCAAAGGTGAACCCTATCTGCACATTCCTCACTTTGGACTCAAAGATGAGGGCACATATAATTGTGAGGTGGTGTACATAGGTGGAGCGGATACAACGTTTATTACAGTGATGGCAGCAGGTGAGAAATTAAACATGGGGATGTGAAAGTACAGTACAGTAAAACCAGTCAGATTAATAGTCCTTGTAACATTAATCATAAAATTTTTGTATACTTTTTAAGAGGCTATATTTGTTAACAATTTAGAATATTTAATTTGGTATGTTTTTAAATGACTAAATTGTCAAGTAGTTGAGTAGAGATGAGTATTGAGATCAGTAACTGTTAGTAACTGTCATCAATGTGTCAGCAATGTCTCATTCCCATGCGTCCACAGTCCCTCCTGTCCTCACCGCCAGACTAGAGCAGCTTGGTGGTCAATGGTTTGCTGTCTGCTCTGCTGCTGGTGGGAAACCAGTGGCCACATTGTCCTGGAAGGAGACCTGGGGATACACTGAGGAGGACCCTAATCCGACCACAAACACAGATGGAACCATCACCGTAGAGAGATGGCTGCTTTTGCCAGACAATAATGTAACCAAGAACCTAACCTGCTTGGCCAATCATCCTTCTTGGACAGACAGAAAATCTATCACTTTGGAAATTCCAGATACGCATGATGGTGAACCCTGGGTAGAAAGTAAGATAAAGATTTAGGATAACATTGGCTGAGATACAATAGTATACTAATACATTATGCCAGGATTGTTGGACTGAGGCCTTTAAACATTCAAGATTTGCATGAGTGACCTAAAAGTCAGCTTTTTTTAAAGACTGAATGATAATGCAAATATGTACACATACATGTATGAAAAAATATCAAATGATAATAATAGCCCTCTGAAAGTATGTTGCTGATATAAACTTGTAAACAATGTTTTGTTTTTATATTTACAGGTCCAACCACCAGCGCATTGTGTATCATCACTCGGTCTGTTTTTTGCGTCATTATTGTGCTGACTGGGATTATACTCAGCATATATATGCATTGTCAAAGAAATAAAAAAGAAAAAGGAATAAACTAATAAAGCATTGATCAGCTGGACTTTCTTAGGTGGTGTTTATGTGGTCATATATCCAACTTTCAGAAGTTTTCAGAACATTTGTTGCAGATCTTTATACATTAACACATAATTAAGAAAACCTTTTTAAACCATAAACGGTGGCCATATTTTGTAGTGCTCTGTAGTACATCTATTTGATACTACTGCTATGACAAATGTGTAATTAGCATAAAGACATCATGCAAACTCCCCAAAAGGCTTATGCTTACCAGAGTGAGTTCATCATGATATACTAAATACTAAATAGAAAACAAGGACAGAAAGTGAATCCAAACATACATTAATTTGTCATTCATGCATTTCTAAATCTTCAGGTAAAATAAATTGTCTTGTAGGAAGTTACATACTGCAAGTGAAAATATTGCCCCCTATTGGAGGCTGATGTGCTTGAACCATGGGTAAGGTTAAGTTGAGTAACACGGAGGGAAAGCTCATTCACACTGAAGACAGTAGAGCTGAAGACTGCATTCATTGAAATCATGAAGAATCAGCAGATCCTGATTTTCTTGTCCCTTATCTGGAGTACAACAGGTTTGATACTACTATATTTTATTGATGCTTTTTACACATAAGATACATGCATGGTAGCTGGGTGACTATGAATTAATAATGACTTCAGAGTTATGTCTACTTGCGTGCATATGCAGCTGCTACTTTAATGAAACGTGTAAAATGCATTTGTTTTGAGGTTATATGGGTTATCGATGTGGATAGATGTTATCAAAGTGTAAAGGCTACTCGGCTATGTCTCGTAATCTTGTGACACTTTGAACATGCATTATTTTTCTATATCTGCACGCCGTGTCATTCATTATCCACTTAAATTTAGTGTATGAGTACTTTACTTGAGTAATTATTTTTACTGTCGATGTTGACTTACCCAACTACGTTTCATGACTTCAATATGCCTGGTGATAACTTCAATAATCAATACTTTCAGAACAGACAAGTGACAGAGCCTATGAGTTATAGAATTTATTCATATTTTCAATTCATAACAATAAGGTCTTTCCAACATTAAGGCCAATTCTAACACAGGTGGGACTTCTTAGGGATTTGTAGATTCAGAGAGTGACCTACATTAGAAAAGAAAGCTGTTGAAGCCAGTGCTTGAACAGAAAATGTTGTTGAAGCCAGGCCCAGACTGTTATGACTAGTAAATTTGGAACATCTTTCACTTCCTTTACCAAAACAACTGTGTAAATACTCCTTCAAACAAGAGTAGCCTAGTTTTTATTATCATGGCATTCTTCAAAATGAACTCTGGCGCTGAAGCTATTAAGGCTCTTTTTGTACATCATGTATAAGTCAAACGTTCATTTCAATTACATCAGTATCTGGGCTTTTAATTTGAGCACCAAGCCATGAGTGTGCCCGAGTTTCACTTTAAGTTAATTTCAAAGCCTGCTTTTCACTTTTACTCGAGTAAGGATGTTTTGTCACTTTTAGGCTACTTGATGTTGAGTTGCAAAGGTCTCTAAATCCATTTTCCAAAATATTCAAAAGCCTTATTCAAATAATAAATTCCAGGTAAACGCAGTCAAACAAATATTTTTATCAAGTAGGCTAAAAATTAGGCCAAAACAATTCAATTGTAATCGGGAAGATAATAGAGTTGTTCAAAACTATATAAAATATTTCAGTAAATTAATTGCAAATGGCTTTTAAAGTCATATTTTACATCATCTACAATTTTTTACAAGTATCTACACATATTTTTACTAGTGCTGTCGGACGAATTAAAAAATTAATCTGATTAATCACTAAATTTTGCAATGATTAATTGTGATTAATCATTTTTAATCCCAACTCATTTCCTCCAGTAAGAATTTGGATGCTAGGGTATGCTGGATCCCAGGGGCGGACTGGGACAAAAAATCGGCTCTGGCATTTCGAACAAAAACAGCCCACCATACTGGTCAGACCATTAGAAAATAAGCCTACGATTACAGTTACAGTGAGAATGTCGGCCGTCGGCCCAAATAGTGTGTCGGCCCACCGGGCATTTGCCCTCTGTGCCATATTGCCAGTCAACCCCTGCTGGATCCTTATTTTGCCCTGGAAAGACTCTGATACTAAATAGCTGGCTTTGTTTTTCTCAAATGGGGCAATTCACACCTATCCCTTACTCCCAAGCATTCCCCAAACATGTTGTTGGACATTCAGGAGCTAGGCCATAATCTTTGTCTAGTTTGACTTGATAGCCGAATTTTCTATCTGAAATTGAACATAATACATGGCATGAAAGTGGAACCATGTCCATCAGGATTCATTTGAGTTATTTTTTTTAATCTAAGTTAATCTTTTTTGATTAATCATGTGTTCAATCGGTTAATTCTACCAGCACAAATTTTTACATATATCTGTACTTGAGTATGGAAAGAGTATACTTTTGCCATCTTACACTTTTCACAAATTGCAAGCTTGCTTGATGATAGTGGTCGTGTTGAAGAACAAAACAGGAAGATTGAGTGGTTATTTACAAAACCATCGAAACAATGTACCTAAAGCATTTAGATCACAACCTACTTACCATGTGTTGACTGAACATGTAAGTCACACAGGTGAAAAGAACACCTATGTGATGATAAGTAGCCTATCATTTTGTTTGTTGTGCCAACGGTCAAAATTTTGAATATAGGCGTATAGATTAGCTTATTGAGAAACTATCACTTGGCGGAGATGTTTAAAAGAGTTTGGTTAGCCTATCATGTTTTCTGGAGTGTCTAGGATGAAACAGAACGATTTACACCAAATGTTTAAGTTTTAGATTGGTCCTGTCTCTGATATTTGGCTCATTTTGAATCCCCTGTCTGCTTCAGAATGGCTTCCTATGTGCATGTCCGATTATGTTCCAAAACAATTATTGTAGCGAAACACACTTTCTGTTTACCTCACTCACGTCAGATGAAGCGCTACGCGCGTTAATCTGATATTCAGCGATAGACGAGATATTTCAGGAGCCAGAAATCCTTGAATCTAACTGGACAAACGGCTTGTCCATCAATTTAATTGACGTACACTGCAGCCAACCACATCGAAACCAACCGATGACGCTGGTTACGTTTGTTGGATTGGTTGGATTCAAAACAGTTGCTTATTCGCTACGTCACACCCTCTACAGCAGCTAGCTTCCCTGATTGGTCCGGTTAGAGAATAATGGCTTGAAATCTCTCTGATGGGCTTCAACATCAGATCGTTGCGCGGAAGTGCCTTACGAAAGTTACGTAGCGCATGATCTGACGTGAGTGAGGTAAACTTTCTGTCATGTTTATGTGGTATTTTGAACATTCTGGAAATACTTGTGTTCGCTACAATAATTGTTTTGGATCATCCCAGGCCATTCTGAAGTTGATGGGCGAAGTCTGAAGGTCAGTGCAGAATCCCAGATGGAAATTGTTCGGAAGTATCAAGGTGTGACTGACCATTTAACAAATTAAACAAAATAAAAAAAAATCAATTGAACAATAGCCTGGCTTTGTCTTCCTACATACTTCCACTCAAAAATTATCTCCCTCCAAGACAACATCTGGCATTCCGGCCACTGACATTGTTCGCATTGATCAATTCCATACCAGTTTACAGGTTAGCCCCTTATTGGAATATCTATGTGTGATTTATTTTCTGATCTGGCTCATCTACACTAGTTGGCTGGCTTAGTTCCTGTATCTCAATCTTCACCACAAGCTTGAGTGTGGTAAGTGTGCATCTGGTGCATCTCAGAGTTGGTGCTTTGCATCTCCCTGGTGGGTGTCATTGCCCCTGGCTGGTATAAAGTGCTTTGCGTGCATAGAAAAGTATGTTATAATTTGCTGTTGATGTCTAAAATATGTCTTGTAAAGCATGAGCCACCTGAATGATCCTCAACATTATCTACGAATGAATATCAAATCCAACTTTTCACTTCTACTACTTATTCCTTTAACATCCTTATGTTGATTCTTGTGTCCCTTTAGAATTAAGCATGTTTATCTATCATTTTTAATAGCTGCATGTTAAATCAATTGCATGGCATACAATTTGTCTATAACCCTTGTTTGTTTGTTAACTCCTTACTAACAATCATATAACCCCATTAGGACAACACGAAAATGATTCAGTGGCTGCTGAAGGTAAATCATATTAAATAATTAGTTTTTTAGAGGAAAAGATGGTACTTTAGCACTTTTAGGCCCTTTTATTGAGTGTATAGAGTAATTGGTCCTGTCTTGGCTGGTTCATTTAGAATCCCCCCATATGCTATTTAATAATGTCCTTAAGACTCCTTTTCTGGAGTGTAGGATGAAATAGAATGATCAACACCAGAATGATCAAAACCAAAAACTGGTCCTGTCTCGGCTATTTGGCTAATTTAAACGGTAAAAAACGATTTGTAATGGTTACTTGAAAAATGTGTGGAAACTCGTTGCCTCAAATTAGTTGAGTAACTATAACTTATCTTTTTAGATGTAAAGAGCTTTTAACTTGAAAAAGAAAAGTTATAGTTACTTAACTCATTCGAGGCAACGAGTTTCCACACATTTTTCAAGTAACCATTACAAATAATTTTTTACAGTGTAGAATCGAATTTAGAATCTCTTACAAAAAGGATTTGTAATGGTTACTTGAGAAATGTGTGGAAACTCGTTGCCTCAAATGAGTTAAGTAACTATAACTAGTCTTTTTAGATGTAAAGTGCTTTTAACTTGAAAAAGACAAGTTAAAATAGTTACTTAATAGTTATACACTTATCAAATTAGCCCCACATACACGGATAGAGAAGAGATAAAGAGGGTAGGACCTGTCATTTTATATGACACCCTGTGGGTGTAGGCTTTCAGAAAAGCATAAGTTGTAGATTAGTTTTCTCTTAATGCCTCAGGTCCAAATGCATCACCAATACCAGCTGGGTATATAAATGGATAACAAAGGAAGGAGGGGGTGGAGCATGTCTAAATTTATGTTACTTTCTGATACATTCCATAGGCACTTTTGTACAAGAAATGCACGTTTCCACAAAAATAGGCATAAGCTTTAACATAACTTGAACATAACAGAACATAAATTTTCAGACAATGTCTGTGCTGGGACAAGTAAGAAATGAATCAATTTTGGTGGCCATCAGTGATCCAGAACACCATCTGTGACCACATTGTCTTGGCAGAGATCTGCATTCTCTGAGTGCTTTTCTAGTTAATATTATTACAGTTAAGCTGACAGGAACTAAAAAATGCTACCCAGGGCACATGGTGAAACTTGAGAATCATAACCTGACCTATGGTATGGTATACAGAGTGCAGTTATAGCAATTTCTATTAAAAAAGAGCATTTCTACTTCCTCTTTTCCTAATCCGACAAGAAGTATATTTTCCAGTGGGCAAAGACGCTAATCTAAGATGTGACAATAGGACCTGGTCTGATGTGATGCATTACATCTGGAATATAAACATCAGTGGAGTTCACTGTCTGATAAGTGAATCTAAATCTATTAAAAATCCTCCACACAACAACTGCACAGGAGGAAAAAAGCTGCGTAACACCACTAGGGGGGCGTCCTACCTGCACATTCCCCACTTTGGACTCAAAGATGAGGGCACATATAAATGTGAGGCGGTGTATAAAGGTGGAGCTGACCCAGTCCTCTTTACAGTGATGGCAGAAGGTGAGAAATTACACTTATGAACTACGGGGGAATTGAGTAACATAGCATTGATTATAACACACATAGCAGTGCTGCTGATCTATGGAAATCAATGGCATATATATTTTGTACTCGTGAAAAGATGTTCGTATTTGCAATATTTTTGCAGTTGAATAAAACAATTTGCGCTTGGCAAAACAAATTTTGTACCAGAAAAAAAAATAAATTAATGAATAAATTGTCTTTGAGGATATGATTTGCACATGTGTAGAACAGTTTATAGTTGTGGAATTCATTTGTCTGTCTGAAAATGCAAAACTATCTACGCATGTGAACATCCCTCTGGCAGGTGCATGCAAAATATCTTTTGCCACTTATTTGCTTCCATGTGAATCTTGCACTAAATTGCAGTTCTGTTTTGCCCCTTATTTTCATAATTTGCACTAAGGTGTTTTAATAAAACATTCCAAGTAATCTCTGTCAAACAAGCGATTCAAGTCAAATTAATCAAGTAAAAATTAATGAAGTCAACAATCCCATTGGAGCTGGGCAGACATGAAAGTTATATAAATATAAATGTATTTCTGTTAATCCATCATTAGCAGGTTTTGTATGTAAACTCTTCATATTCACAAACACATCTTGGTAAACATGCATGGATTATTATTTCTTATCAGCAGTATGCTTAGAATTTCAGTGTCAGTATGTATTCAGTATGTATGAATTATTTGATGTTTAAATAGAAATGCTTGATAGTTTCAGATCTTTCTCTTCACTGCTGGATCAGCATGCGTCAGGCATAGACTGGCCATAGGTCATTTTTGGGCCGGAGCCGTCATAATGTACACATATATTTCTTGAATGGTATTGGACTTGCCCAATTCAATCTGTGGTGTTGATGCAATGTGCCCAACTTGCGGTGTTATTTTAGTTTGTCATTAGGTTATTATAAATAAAATCATGGTGGGCCGCCATGGCCAAAAAAGCCCAGGCCATTTTTTGGTCCAAGTCCGGGCCTGGCTGGCATGTGTTCTTAATAACTCATTTTGATTATCATTTGTGTATGCCCACAGTCCAGCCACATCTCTTCATGAGAGAAGAGTGGCTTAAGGGTCAGAGGTTTGCTGTCTGCACTGCTGCTTGGGGGAGACCAGCGGCTACGGTGTCCTGGGAGGGAACAAAAGCATCCCCTAATGTCACTAAGACTCGACACCCAAATGGAACCTTTACCGTAGAGAGCTGGCTGCCTTTACCACTCAATACTACAAAGGAGAGTCTGACATGTGTGTCGACAAGCCGTTTTGGGACTCACAATATATCTGAATCTGTGGAGCATCTACATGAACATGGTCAGACCCGTTTCCTTCATGTACAGTATAGAAAGGAAAAAGATTTCTGATTGGTTGGTGGGGTGTGTGTTATTTCTGTATAGAACTAGATGCACAACTAGATCTGGCAAAAGAAGTCTTAATTACCATACTGTATCAATGCTCTTTGAAGCTATAACAAGCAATGACAGTTAATGTATCAGCAACAATGAAATCAGCCATTTGCCAATAGGTTCCATCCAGAAATCGATCTACAAACATGGTCTGCCAGTCTGAGTTCAGCACCCCATTTTGTGCCTGTCATGAAGTGGGGCAGAGGAAATGTGGTGCTGCTCATCTGTTCTCAGTCAATGTGGCCATAGCCATATCAATTTACTCTCACAGTTGATTCAGAGAGGATTCAAGCAGAGTATGATAGATCTTTAGTTGGGAATCCACTGCTCTGTATGCCTTTCCATGGATGTGAGATGTTAGAGTATCGTTGGCAATGAGTATCGTTATCTGAGAGCATTATATGAAACTAAAAGTGCAGTAACAAAAAGCAAAAGGCATGATCTAGCATAACTGCTAGCTTAGAATAATGAAAAGGATCCTGAAAAATAGTGGAAAGGGTGAAAATAAGAGAGGTAACTACAATAAGGCTTTACTCAGCACTGCCACCACCATAACAACCCATACCAAACTATATCACATGAGTACTTTATAGGTATATTGTGTATGTACAGTATGTCTTGAACTGTGTGCGTGTACATTGTGTTTTCCTGTCCATATTGGGTCCACACAATTCACAATGCACAGTGCACAATTCCTAAGAGCCCATTCATTGGCTTTCACCAACTCATTAACATTTTTTATTTATTTTTTTTGAGTGAGAATGATAATGCTATTTTTTATTGCAAATATGAAAAATATCAAGTACTTATAGCACTTTGAAAGTACTGTAGCTGATATCAACAATGTTTTGTCTTTGTCTTTGCAGGTCCGACCACCAGCACATTGAATATTGTCATTCGGACTTTTTTCATAATTTTTGTGATGATTGTGATTGTACTCAGCATATATAAGTATTACCAAAAGAAATATGAGGAAAAAAACTAATAAAACATCATCTCACCCAGCTGAAATTTCTGAGGGGGTGTTTATGTGGTCATTATAACCAACATTTAGAAGTTTTCAGAACATTTGCGGCAGATAAGTGCGCATGGAAACCATTTTTAGACCATAAACAAGGTTCAAAGTAGTTCCACACTTTAGTACAATGAGGGCCCTAATATTTAAAACAAGGCATTGAAGTATACTGTAGCCTAAAAATACATTGTTTATTGAAAAGAAGTACAAGGAGTGGTGGGTGCCTATCAGGGCCTCTCTCTCTCTCTGCTCTGTCACCTGGCATAGAATGGTATTAGCATGAAGTTCTCACATAAACTCAACAAGAAGGCAGTTACCTCATCATGATATGTTGACTTGACCAGGACAGAAATTCCATCCAAAAGGTAATTTCTATTTAGACATCTAACCAATTTTTATACAATCTATTCACAGACCAAAAATCTACTGACAGTCAAGCATACATCATTTCCAACATATACCCACAGCTATCACCACTCAAAGTGACTTGCACAACTTACCTCTTTTCTGAAGAATATATAAGTAATACATGTACATGTTGTCCAGATCTTATACTACTGTAAATAATGCAGTGTAGCAATTTGGTTTCATTTGTAGCAAATACTTCATTTGAATTATTACAGAATCAGAAAATATTTTATTAATTTTTTTGTCTGCTGTTAGTTTGACTAGCTATACTATAGTTAGACTATTTCTTAACTATAGTCTAATATTTAATACTGTACAGGTCTCACTACATGTACTGTAATACCTGAGATCATCCAGGCTGTGTCAGCAGGGGAACATGAGAACAAGTTGAAGAAACCTTCTTGTCCATACTGGTGCCCAAGTGTGTTTTTACAGTACAGTCAGTGATACTGAGCAAAGGTGTGAACATTTGTCTCACATACAGAGAAGAGGTGTGAAAATCTACCACGTGATTAAATTGCATCACTCTGCTGCTCAAATGAAGTTACATTAGAAGGGGATCAGATCACATGTGTTCTGTTAGCTAGTTGGCCTTTAAGCCATCTAAATCAAAATAGTGTGGCCAACATTAAATAATAAATAGAAAGTTCTGAATATGTCCACAAATCAACAACAATATGTAAGGCTATAACATGTTGATGTATTGTGTAAAAGGAATAGTCTACAATGGTTTTGTAAATCTATTTGGCACATACTGTACTGGTTCTATGTGTGATGCTTGCGCAATCTATTGTCTGTAGTGTATGTGTGCCACAGGAGGAAGAGAGAATCTTTGATTTTGTGCTTTGGAAGCAGGAGACAAACCACATACTGCTGCTAAAATCTCTGTGATTGGTTAATTGTGTGGAGTGACAAGTTCCTGTTGACAACAGCTTTTCAGCACACAGGAAGTTTGTGTGAAATGTGAGCAAACGCAAGTTCAGTCAATCTTTTGGTGGATATTATTATTTTTCATGTATATTAAAAAGATGTGGATGGATTGCTTTTGACTGTCTTCATGATTGGCGATAAACATGCTGTAGTGAGGTGAGGTGTTTGCGGCTAAAGTGCTCAGCAATCTAGCACATGGAGGTGTGGTGGATAATACAAGTCCTGCCTTTCTTGGCCTTCTTTTGCCCTTCATCGCATTCTTCTGCAGGTTTGACAGGTGAACATTTTTATGTATACTAATTTTGTGTACTGTTGTGGAATCCTGACCTCTTTTATGTGAGCATTGGTAAACGACAGGCACATTTCAGAATGGTAAGACATGCTTTGTCAATCAAACTGAAAAATTGTCACTATTGTACTGTATATCAATAAGTAACTGTTAAATAGATGAAAAGGGTCAGTCTTTGTCTACCAGTAATTCTTGTCCCAGACAAATATCCAAAGATTTCCATAAAGTTTTAATTATTTCAAAATTGTACCATATGTTTACTCTCTCTTTTTTTCTTCTTCGTTTTTTTTTTCTTTTTTTTGTTACATGTCTCATGCTAATGTTAATCCATCAGGGCAACAAAATGACTTAGAAACCACTGAAGTTGAAGGTAAGTCTACATGTTATCTTTAAGAAAAAGGTTGGTATTTTACACTTACTGTAAACCCTTGTTTTCTGAAGGTCTCTGAAGCCTTATTTTCTGAAGGTCTCAATGGTTAAGACTGAAATTTTGATGAATGAATAAAATATACACACACACACAAAACACATGACGAATTTGTTTGGTAAGACGTGAAACTCACAGAGTGATTGTATGCTGACACAAAATTCATCTGCAAATGTAACTTCCTCCATCTTGTATTGCTTAGGCAGACGTTTACATACTGTGCAGGTGTGAAGTCATATAAATAGGTCAACTGTGGACGATGAATGATCAAAAACCCTGATGAAAACAAGCCATTATGTGTAAAAAACTGAATGTGCCCTTTAAATTTAAAACATTAAATTGCAGACATGCAGACAAACACTTAAAACAATGCTTTTTCTTCCCCTCAGCCTCGCAAGCTTTATATTTTTCTGTGGGCAAAGACGCTAAGCTGAGCTGTGACAATAGAACATGGGCTAATGCGCTACATTTCATCTGGAAAATAAACATCAGTGGAGTCTATTGTCTGATAAGTGAATCCACTAAAAATCCTCCACACAACAACTGCACTCAGGGGCAAATGCTGCGTAAAAGCAGCAAGGGGGAACCCTACCTGTACATTCCCCAGTTTGGACTCAAAGATGAGGGCACATATAGATGTGAGGCGGTGTACGTAGGTGGAGCTGATACAGTCATCATAACAGTATTGGCCGCAGGTAAGTAACTATTTTGGCTCCAGTGAACACAATGAATAAAATGCATGACACACTGGTTGTACAGTTAAGGGTTAAGGTGGAAATTTTCGAATCTGTTTATTCAGTTATCAGTTCTGTTGTATTCACAATTTTGGGTGTAGGTGTAGGCCTAAATGTAAGTGTGGGAGTGTATGATTCCGAAATAATTTGGAACAACATAGACAGAACATGTGAATACTAACAAGTTTACGTTAAGTCAGTGGCACCAAAATCAATCCAAATCGAAGTAGATTGGTTGTGCCATTGACTCAATGTAAATGCTAGCTGGTATTTGTTTTCGTGTTCAATGTCTGTTCCAAATTCATCATTCCACTCGCTATCCAGTCCAGTAGGAAGGCTCCTGCAGCCAGACTAATGCTTGAATGATGTAGAACAACTGCTTTAAAGTCCTTTTAAACCCAATAGAGCCTTCCAAATACATATTATACCATTAATAACACATTATACTTTTCTAAACTTTAGTTTGCCAAATCCATTTGCTATCAGAAGAATTCCAAAGACACTGCTGGCAAATTAGAAAACTGCTTAACAGGCCATGGTGTATGTCTAAACACTAGATGTGTATTTTTCTTCTGATTGAGAAAGTGACTACAATTAAAGGTCACATTTGCTTCTGTAGCACTTGAATAGCCCTTCCAATCCCTCCTCCAGATTCACTCTCAGTCTTGACCAGGACTCATGGCCATTTTACTGTAACCTATCCAGTGATTTATCGGTTTCTCTTTCCTGTGCCTCCACAGTGCCCCCTGTCTGTTCCATCAGACTAGAGCAGCTTGGTAGTCAGAGGTTTGCAGTCTGCTCTGCTGCAAGGGCTAAACCAGTGGCCACATTGTCCTGGCAGGACATGTGGGGATCTGTTGAGGTCACTGAGAGGTTGACCCCAAACACAGATGGAACCATCACCATGGAGAGCTGGCTGCTTGTGCCTGATGACATCACCATGGAGAAACTCATCTGTTTGGCCAATCACGTCACCTGGACCCAAGGAAACTATGTTGCTGTAGATCTCACAGACATATCTGATGGTGAGAATTGTGTTTAAAGAAGCCTACCTCCTGTGTTTGTGAATGCTGATGACTAAAATCATCTTACACATGACATGAAAGGTATCATGAACATGTCACATCAAAAAGTCTATGACTGTGTCTTTAAATTGGTTGACATTGTCATGTTGATAACAAGTTCATGCCACTCTAACATAAATGTTATCCAATTTTCTCTTTGCTTGTAGACAATTTATGTGAGACACTGTGTTTTCGTTGGCAGGTTCATCAGCAGCTGAATTACAACACACCATCATGCTGTCGTCTTTCATTGTTCTAAGTATGGTCATTGCAACTGCTTTCAGTACATACATGTGCCTTAAGAGACAAAAAACATAATAAAACAAATAATATTTAAAAAAAAAAGAAAAAAAGAAAACACAAAGGCTTTGAATGATTACTCATGGTGTTAATTAGGTTCTTTTAAAACTGCAGTACAGAGCAGAGGCACATATGTGTACAAACTTAGCACCATCTCAGCTAAGAACTTTGTCATAGGTCAGAAAAAAGAAAATCAGTGTATTGTTCTACAGAAACAAAATCTGACCAATAATCACATCTTACCTAGCCTGGCTTTGGCCATCCCCTTGGTCTACGTTTTACTTCGAACAAGGATCTGGCATCTCATCCACAAGCTGGAAGTGTGAACTGTAGAAATTTGAAATGATTAAATCTGATTTCACCCAATCGCTAACGCTATTGTAACTTGGTCTTGGTCGTTAAGTAAGCTTCGCTACAACAGCAGAAACCCAAGGTAATCTCTCACAACTATCAATTCTGCTCGCTTTTTTGCGTGGTATGGAATTGTTGGTAACGCTTTAATTTACAGCCCGTGAAGTACTGGGTAAGTATTAGGTAAGAATGGTGTAACAAAAAAGTAGGCTATCAAGGGATAAATTACTGAGTACTTACAGCGTAAGTTTGCTGGAATAACAAACGTTCACACTTTATTTTACAGCCTGTGAAGTACTGGGTAAGTATAGGTAAGAACAACGTAACAAAATAGAACTTTATGTGTAGTATTGGCATAATTACAAAATAAGTGTGGGATAGCCTGGATGCAGAAGCTTATAGGAAAGCCAGGGTTGGATCAACTTGCACGCACTTTATTTTACATCCCGCGCATCCTTCCCTTGTTGTTGTTGTTGATGAACAGAATTATTTTCAGTCATGTCGGTAACTCTCATGGTAAAGAGGCTGTTGTGAGCCTCTTCGGTTCACTTAGACCTTCATGTGAAAATGGCATCTTTGTCAAACTGCTGTCTCTGCCTATCCATGTCACACCACAAACCTGTGTGTGAGCGGGTGTGGGCGTGGTTTTGGTCCATTTCCATCAGGTCAGGTCATTGAGACAGCACGCCTGTTCTGCGTGGCTCCTGTCCTGACTTCCGCACCGCGAACGCGCAGTTTGTGTGTGAAAGAGGCCTGAAAAGTAGGCTAAAGAATAAATACCGTGGAATGACCTAAACACCTCAAAACTACTTGTAACTACACCCTAATGTTGGATGCACGGGCTGTAAAATAAAGTGCGTGCAAGTTGATCCAACCCTTGCTTTCCTATACGCCTCTGCATTCAGGTTACCCCACATTTATATTGTAATTATGGCAATATAACACATGAAGTTTTGTTTTGTTACGTTGTTCTTACTTTTACTTGGCCAGTACTTCACAGGCTGTAAAATAAAGCGTGTGCGTGTGTTATTCCAGCAAACTTACACTGTAAGTAATCAGTAATTTATCCCTTGATACTTTTTTGTTACACCATTCTTACCTAATAATTACCCAGTACTTCACGGGCTGTAAATTAAAGCGTTACCGAATTGTTCACTTCGAACTATGAGTCGTGGAGGGAGATGGTTATTGAGCAGAAGTGCGTAGGAAGGCTAGATCAGGTTACACCTTACCCAGTTTACTGTGAATTTGCAATAGAGACATTTTTTAAACATAAACATCAGCATGTATAAAAAAACGAAATTTGATACAACACTAAATTTGAACCGACAGCTAACACTAACTGAACGAGGCACAGGACAACAAAACAAAAAAATGAAAGTTATTGACTCAGAACAACTTCAGACCTACTGTATACTCTTGTCGAATTCTTCTTTCATAGGAGAAATATGCTTGTATCTAAAATGCATGCACACATTACAGATAAAAACAAACAAAATGACACAGATAGAAGACAATCTAAACATCATAATATAAAGGTTACCGTTTGCACAGGAATAAATTAAACATCATAAATCCAAAATTCTCATTCCTATATGCAATCATATCTCAGTTGAAAAATGGAGAAAAAAATCTTGCAATAGATATCCAATCACAGATATCCTTGCATGCTCCAGGGGTACAGTATATATCACAGCATAAGGATGGCAACAAAACAGTTCTCAGTATTTCATGTGGTGTGCATATATCTCAGTGTGTGTACAGCATGTGTGTGTGTGTGTGTGTGTGTGTGTGTGTGTGTGTGTGTGTGTGTGTGTGTGTTATATCTATAATAAGTCTTTTGAAGTACCATATGCTACTCAATATTTGTCAGGATAGAGTGCAATCTGGCAAGTCCTTCTCTAAGGTTTTATGTCCCTTCCGAGCCTCCATAGACTCATCCCATGAGGACATAGTCATCAGAGCAGTCCTGTTTGATTGACAGCTTGTCTTCGGAGGGGATTTTGACGATAGCATAGTCACAGTCGTCTCCCTCTACTATCGTCACCGCATTTCCTGCTGTCTTGCCATTCCCATGGTCAATTGTTGCATACAGGACTTCCTCCTTTGGACCCTTCTTTTCCTGTTTAAATAAAGTGGGGAAAGCATCCATGTAAATTCAGTGGTTATGATATAGTACAGTTAGACTGGTGATACGGTAACCTGTAAACCTGTAAACTGTAAACACTCTGAAGTGGATCAGGTTCAGTCAACATAAAAAAGAAGGACCGAATACCAACAGACAAGTTAAAAAATGTAGGAAAACAAAGGAACATGTCAGAAATATTAACATCATGCAAATGTGTTAATTCATGTGCAAGGCATTAGGTGTACCTAATAAGCCAGATGCAAACAACCCCAGGCTTGCACACTTGTTCGTAAAAACAACAGCAGCAGCCAGTGGAGATTTTTTGTAGAGCTGCCTGCATCATTAATTATCATCTTTGACCACAAGGCCACAACTCTCTCTATCTCTCTCTCTCTCTCTCTCTCTCTCTCTCTCTCTCTCTCTCTCTCTCTCTCTCTCTCTCTCTCGCTCTCTCCCTCTCCTCCATACCTCTCCTCACACAACTTGGTTGTTCTTTGTATAACTCTCTGAGTCATTTAAGACTGTTAAAATTGACCAAGAAAAATAGACTTTTTTGAAAATGGAAACAGAAACGAGATATACCCTGATGATACCACATCATCAAGTTTCGGTTTTAGTCTGAAATACCTCTGTCTGGTTTACTAAAAAAATGAAAATAAAAACAGTTATTTTAAGCCTACTGCAGTTCTGCTAAACTTATACTCAACTGATTGTTTTGATGCTCTGAGAACATAAGCGTTGGCACTTGCCATTTGGCCTTCTTTTCAAGTAATGCAAGGGGCAAAGAAGAGAATATATAAAGAAATGCATTCCGATGTTCCCCTGAAATGTTGCAGCCTAGGCGATTGTCCTTGATGGTCTATGGCATGAACCAGCCCTGCACAAAAAAACGTAGCCTACACAGAAAGCAGGCCCAGGCTGTAAATATGGCCACAATTTTAACACACGCAATCTAACACTAAGAGGATCCAAACATGATTAGCTATATGGACCAAAAAAAAAAAAAAAAAATCTGCTACTGATAACTGAGAGGCTATAAATGTCCTGGTTAAAATCTGACTATGAAAACCAAGGCTTGTGCTAGTTTTGGAGTAGCCTAACCTGCTTATCTACATGACCCATTTTTGTATCAAGGTACACTCTGAAACTCTGGTTTGAACAACAGAATCTATAGCATGCTGAATTCTAAGAAAAAAAACAGGAATGAAATAACTAAAAGGAGAAGCAAAAAACAGTGCAAAGTGTAAAATAGTTCAGCAAACAAGAAAATGGAAACCCATAGCAACCATTCTGATGAATATGAACAAACAGTAGGCCAAAACAGAAAGGTCTTCAGAAACAGAATGGACTATAGTAGGGCTATCTTGGAAAGTACAGTACACCATAACAAATAGGCTACACATCAATAATGTGGCGCTTTGTCAGCCAAATCTTCAGCACTGGGGCCTTTGCACTGGGTTAAAATGCAGTGAAAAAAAACTAAGGCAATTTGTTTCACTTACTGTGTCTTTGTCCACTTCAACCGTGTTTGCATTGTTATCTCCTAATAGAGGGAGAAGGGGAAATTTAAATATGTGGCATTCACCCCTATTCAGGATCTTAGTACAACAGTCTCACATTTTCATATCACAAGTGACTCATTTAATTATTATCTGACTCATTAAAGTCATTTGACATAGATGAAATTCATTGTTTTCTTCTGTTATTATACACATCCCCTCTAAGGTAAATTAATTCTTACCATCAGATTCATTCTTGGATTCTGATGTCTTCTTTCTGTTAAAGAGAAAAGAGGTGATCATACTTCGCTTTCTCTGGAGAGGCCTAGTCTTGTTGTGCAACTATGAATTTAATCTTTTTTTGTGAGATTACTGGATTATTTTTGTGAAGCTTGGCCAGCATGTTTGTAAAATAGGTCAAATTCAACTTAGAAATTAATAAGATATACTGGTATTCTTTTCTTGTCACCAAACACTTAAAGGCAGTGTGGTGAAGAAGTATTCCCCAAAAAATTTCACTTATGGTATGTGAGTAATATTGCAGTTGGTCTTATAATTACACAGTTATTCTCAACACACATACTCTGATCACATCAGGGAAATTCAGTCATTACAAATCAATTGAATAGGATGCCATGCCATTGCACTGCGAGTTTTGTAAATCAGCATTGTACACAAAAAGAGGCTATTACGCATTATGGGTGGTCCAAACGTGCTAATGCAAGCTGAAATGCTTGGAGCTAAGCACTTTTCTGCACTTGAGCATACCGACCTATATGCATGCAAGTTGATGTGGTTAACCACCCCTAGTGTTCCCCTAACTGCAGGATGCTTACCCACCCTCAGCCTGCCCTGCACCTTAGCGAAAACATAGCCTTCCCCAACACGCTGTGTACCACAAACTCCGTTTTCAATAGCATCCCTTAATTAGCGACTTGCGTTGTGCTTTAATCCTTACCGTTTTAAACCACATATGAGGTTGCCCATAATCCACGTTGAAAAAGTTTCCCAGATTTGAGGTGCTTCCACAAGCCGGAGGTCACAGGTTGTTGTGTCGTGGAGACAGCCGGGCCTGGTGACGACGGTCCTGAGCTGTGAGAGAGTGACAGGTCAGCTTCCTCTCTGTCTGTCAGTAGATCTCCTCCTCTGAACTTGCTGACGTGGGACAGGGCAGTGGTCACGTAAGAGCGCAGAAGCGATAAGAGGAGATGAGAGGAAAGGGGAGAGAAGGGTCAGAGGTCCCAGAGGAGAGAGATTTAGATGGAGCCTAACCAGACTGGTGTGAGAGAGAGAGTGTGTGTCAGTGGCACATGACAGAGCTGTAGAACAGAGAGAGAGAGAGAGAGAGAGAGTATCGGTGGCACATGACAGTGCTTTAGCAAAGAGAGATGAGAGTCAGAGAGAGGCTGAGAGAGAGCAAGTGCACTACAAAGGCGAGCTTGTGTTTTTTGCTACTTCCTGTGATCTGTGGTTTGTGTCAACGTGCAAAGCCGTACAGTCATGCCTCTTTCTCTCTCTCACACACGCACACACACACATGCACGCGTGCACACACACACACACACAATTTATTATTTGCATGAAATTCTGAAAAACACACTGCCATAGATGCACAAACAGAAACAATCTTGCAATGTGTTATGTCTTGCCAGGAAAATGGCTTGAGAAAATTTCAGCTGTCCTAGATACAGATATTATCGACGGTATCGGTGGTAACAACTCGCCAACACAAATTCTTACTCATCCCGGGTATGTTTATACTTCCTTGTTTGCATAACTGTCCAAACATCACACATAGCAAATAATACAAGCACTACAGTTTCCAGGAAGTATCCTCTCAATATAGTCTTCAAGTGGTTTGAATGTCCAATCAAAGGCAAATCAAAGGGGAAAGACCCTTTCCAAATGCTCAAAGGGTGAACACAATGACTTCAGTGTGCTCAGAGCAATATATGTATATTATACACATATAATATATGTGTGTGTGTGTGTGTGTGTGTGTGTGTGTGTGTGTGTGTGTGTGTGTGTGTGTGTGTGTGTGTGTGTGTGATCCACTGCTCCAGCCAGCATCTCTTTGCTGGCCCTTTTCTCTGGGATGATAATAATGTTATTAACATGTGAGCTTGACTTACTTGAAGGCAGAATTTACATTAGCTACAGTATTTAATGTATAAAAGTGTGGCTTTTGGGGTTATTAATGAGTAACAAAAGGACATTACAAAAAAGTAGATATTCTGTGTCATTCAGCCTCTGTGAATTGCAGATGTTGGGTCTGGGGAATCTCCATTTGCAGGGGGATAAACGGAACTAAATCCATTTGTACGCAACAGGATAGTGCTACAGTCCACAGGTGTTTAAATTCAGAAGAATTCCCTTGCACCTGTCTTGTCCTTCTAGGCTACTGGATAATGACCTATGATTGTTTCTCTCTTACTGCTAACTTGGAGTGCTCGCATCTCTGACATGTCATTATGTTAACCCCTATAAGGCCTCCCTCCAACTCTGCACTTCACAGTTATGAGTCCAGCCATTTTTGGAGGATCCAGCTCACAAGCCAAATTAAGAGATGCTAGACACCGGAGGTGTCTAGGTTTCTAGGATATAAATACCTTTTTCATTAAAAAAACTTGTTCAATAAGCCCACTCGCCTTTTTTGATATCTAATCAATCAGTCAATCAAGCAAACAAATAGGCAAAATTGAGCAACATTTTACTGCAGACTTCACCTTCTTTGACCCTGTGCCCTGCGCCCTCCGTCACACCTCTTGCCTCAGAGCCACTGAATAGCTGCATTCTACAGGAAGCTGACTATTTCCTGGACAGTCTTTTGTGTATCTAAATCTCTCCACTGTGTCTGTGTCTAAAAAGATTTCTTATAAATGATAAATTATGTTTAAAACAACATATCTTTGTTAAGTTGTCTGTGTACAATGTAGGCCTAGAGCTACATGTCAATGCTGATTGTGAATCCATTCCAGACTCATCGCTTGTTTATAGTCTTTCTTTTTTTGCCATCCAGAACACACTACACTGAAATGATTTGTATTGAAATGATCTGTCCATTACATTGCACTAAGCACTCAGCCTTTCTTCTCAGCGTCTGACAAGTTGTAGCTTAGTTTGTTATTTGTACCGTTTGTGTTGTTGAGGTTATTGTTACTGGATTCAATGCTTACATCTTAAGTAAGTAGGCCTAAGAAAATGGAAATAGTGTGGGTGTCATGTCTGCTGCAAACCACCAGTGTCAGTAGTTGACACCTTTTCTCAGTGGCCCTCAGTGATGTGGTCTGACCACCACGACAGTTCAGTCTTCACGAGTCTTTGCGTCTCAAGCGACCTAGCGCTCTACACATTCTTATTAGTCACTAAAAGTCTGCATGTCACCTTAGACTGTGTTTATCGCTCTGACCAACCAACTGTTGAATCAAAATAGATCTGGTCTGTGGATTTCCAGGATGTGGTGTTATCAGGGTCTGTCCTTTGTCTGGATTTCAGGTGAGTTTGTCTGCTAGATTCTGACATTCTGTTGAAATACTGCTTTATGTTCAGTACCGATTCTAACATACAGACAGAATTCAATGCTCAACCCTGAGTCTTCAAAGACTTCACTGCCATAAATGATTGGCTTTATTAAGATAAAACTGTAGATCAACCATACATGATTGTTCTTAATGAATAAATTATACTTCGCTGGTTTACTTGTTTTAGGTAAAAGATGCAAAAAAAATTATACCTATGTACACTAAATAGAGTAAATGTTTAGGTGCATTAAATGGGGTCACGGCAACCACACTTTGATATGCCGTATGAGCCATGTCTATCACCCACACTACAAAGGGAAATGGCTTCTGAATGACACTGTGCCCACATGCAGAGCGGACAACCGCAGTGGCACCTGTGTGTTAGTTTGAATTAACACAGTTATGCCTATGCACATGTTGTTGACCCATCTGTGAAGGGACATTTTTTTGAATAAAAGTTGAAAGGGGTTCGGTATTAACAATACAACAGAATTTTTTATATTTTTAATAGAAAAGTTTATTTTATTGTAATGATGTTGAAACTCGTGTATCACATGCTGTATACAGCTGCAGCATTTTTCTCTTCAGTCACGACCATCACAGTTTTCCAAGGGGATCGTGTTGTTTTCCCACTGAATGTAACCAGTGAAATGAGCTACATGGATATTGAGTGGCGTTTCCATCATCCAACGCAAAGCAAGCTGCTGGCTGTACTTACAACCAACCATATATTTGACAAACAGACCATGGCTTTCGACACAAGATTCAAGATCACAGAGAATGGGTCCCTGGTCCTTGAGGATGCCCAGTTTAACAATACTGGAGATTACATTTGTAAGATTATCCTGAACAATGGCCACATCCAAGCGCAAACCATCAACCTGCAAGTTCTGCAATACAATATCAGTTGAGTTTCCATTGCCTTACCTCTGATTCCATTCTTTTTTGTTTGAATACATATGTACATACTCTACAATGATCAAATACTATCAGCCTTCAAGTTTAGTCAAACAATATCAGTTGTTTTTTTGTTTTTTTTTTTAAATCTTAAATCTAATCCTGTGTCTATGTATACTGTATCGTATAAAACAGTAAATCTGTTTTGCTTTTTTAAAAATTTTGTGCAGGTGTAGACACCACAGAGAGGAACTCTACATCTCGTAAGACATTCTCTAATCTCTCTGTCACTCATCTTCTGTAATGCTAACAAAAAAATAATTTTTAATAGCCTATAGGCTACTTTAATCTCTGAATGCTTCACCAATCAATTTGCCTTCTTTGTCCATCACTTCTCAAATACTTTAAACTGTGCCAAAGTACGAAACACGAGCAAAGTAACACTGGCTTATACATTAAAGTCTAATAAATGTACTCCTCTCTTCTAGCTGAGCGTTCAGATAGGCCTACAGATCAAGGCCTCTCTATCAGAACTGTTATCATTGCATGTTCAGTAGCAGCAGCTGTTCTCTTGGTGGCCTCAATATCAGGGATTATCTACAGATGCAGAAAGACTGGTATGCCAAGTTTATGTCTGTTTCATTCAATGATTAATGACCATTAACCATTATTAATCATCTCAAAAAGAAACATTGTATTCTTAGTGGAAGAATTGCTATTGCGTGTAGAATTTATATGTTCTCCCCTTAGGTATGGTAATGTTAGTACAACCCATTGGTGCTTTGAGCCTATTGCTTAATTTTACATTGCCAGTTGTTTTATTAAATCTGGGTTTGTTTGTTTATTTATCTAAAGCATGTTTTTGCTTTGTTATAGAAGATGAAGGGATTTATGCTAATGTACCAAGAGGACAAAAGAAGGACGCCACTACCTTACCCAAAGCAAAGACTGTCCAGGGTCACCGCTGAAGAGTGGGACTGCAACGACAGGGAGACTGCTGCTAAATAAGGACCTTTGCAGGGCATGCTGTGTTAACAACAGATGCAAGACGTGTGTGGGTTCCACTTCCATATCGTTACTGCTGTTTCAAAGTCTTGTGGTCACAAGTTGGTATTCACATTGGGACATCCCTGATGCATTGTTTCTCAGAAGCAGGTACTTTTCTTACATGGTACTGTATCAAATAGGACATCACACTTTTCGCAGGACCACCTCAGACAGACCTGTGTCTTGTGAGGCCCTTCTATCTAGGCCACACCTGAGGTATGTTGCCATGAATAGAGGTGGAAATTGATAGCATCAATGCCATTGTTATTGCTTTTTTAAGCAATTCTATCAATCAAAAGTTTGTTAAGGTAGTTTACACAGTTTTTTGTATGAGCCTATACTAACACAATATTAACAACTTATTACAAGGAGGTAAACCACAGACAGCTGCCATTTTACTTTCAGAAAACAACAATTGGACTGAAAAACCAGCTGGTGTTGATAGCAGGAATTAATCAGATGCATGTACATGAACTGAAGCATTCAATTATCAGTTATATTGAATTCTCATCCCTAGTCTTGGAGATGGTGAAAACTCTCTTCCATGAGCCGTGAGATGATGAGGGAAAGGTTTCTTTAGTGAAATGGAGAGAGATAAAGACCCACAAGTGGGTGTTACAGATGCCTGTACTAAGATGCCTTACCTCTGCAATATGCTTAGGGAGGTGGCGATGTTGGTGTTGTGCAGGTATTTTCTTTCGCTTCGTCTATGTGCTGGTTATTGCTGTACCTTGTTACCTCCTGTTTTTTAGATGTGCCTACTTTATTTGCTGTACTATGAAGGATCCTGTGTACAACAGGTGTATTTGTGTATGTGTGTGTGTGTGTGTGTGGGGGTGGGGGGGAGAGAGAGAGAGAGAGAGAGAGAGAGAGAGAGAGAGAGAGAGAGAGAGAGAGAGAGAGAGAGAGACTGTGTGACCAGCTTTCATAATTCCTGAGTACAACGGGTGTATTTGTGTGTGTGTGTGTGTGTCTCTGTGTGTGTGTGTGTGTGTGTGTGTGTGTGTGTGTGTGTGTGTGTGTGTGTGTGTGTGTGTGTGTGTGTGTGTGTGTGTGTGTGTGTGTGTGTGTGTGCACACACGCGCATGTGACTGTGTGAACAGTGTTCCGTAGCTCAAACCAGGAAATACCTTGAAGACCAGCCAGCCCCATCAATTTCCATGGCCACTGATCACCATTCAATACTGTTTGATGTCAATGTTTGAGTCAATATAATCAAATTACTCTTTATGGTCCCCCAGACCAGCTCACAAAAATAGTTACATGTATGTGGGCGATTGTTAATGATAAAGTGTACACAGTCCCAGGGGAATGGGGGAAAGGTGTATGATATCCTTCAAACAAAAAATGAGTGTTTGTGACTGTTGATTTTACTTAACTCAATAAAATTTCATCAGTATCACAGTGAACGGCTTTAATTCTAAATGCATTTTTACATTAATAAATAAATGCATGCTACAATAGCATACTACTATAACTCTTGTAATAATTCTCTTTTATATATATATATATATATATATATATGGGCAATTCCACGAAAAAGTAAACCTCACCTTAAAACTTTACGTCTCACCTACATGGACATACAAATTCTTTCAGAAAACTTCCAATACAAAAAAGTATTGTCTCAATGTAAATATTCAACTGAGCAAGTTTCGAAAGGATATCTGTTTGTTAAAATTTTTACCCTATTCAGCTATAATGGAAGTCTATGGAGGGGCTTATAATGGGCCTAAGTGGGTGATAACACACACAAAGCTGGAATGCTATCAGTTATTTTTTATTGTTATATTACTATTTCTGTCGTTACAGGTTAAAATCCACCGTTCACAATTGTTTTGTATCGTTTTGGAGGGTTTTTCCAGACGTCACGTCCATAACGTCACATCCATAACGCCATTTCTCCCAATGAAAACCAACTTTTTTACATTTACATTTGAAATTAAGTCCTTCTCTGTCTTTACTAAGGTGTCCTGTTTGGTATGAATGTAGTAATATTTACATTTCTCTAGAATTTTCACACACTTCACAGCAAAAACTACGGTCTCTCAAAAGTTTGTCCGTTTTTCGTCACATCCATAACGCAAATTGAATGGCTCATATTCTTATAAAGTAAATCATGATGTTATTTTTTTGTGTTTGCCTATGTTCAGCCATGGATTTTGCATAAGAATATGAACAAAATTGTGAAATACTGCTAGGTTTGTGGAGGTTATGTGGCATTTTGTTCATCAATAATGAATTGCCCATATATATTTTAGGGGTTTTTTTTTGCCTTAGAAAGTGTGACAGGAAATGAATGGGAGAGAGAGAAGGGTTGGGATTGGGAAATGTCCCGTCCAAAAGTTCTCTTTTTAAAGAGTTTTTTTAGGGGTTATTGGAGATCCTGGAAAAAAGTATTTGAGCTAGCTAGGCATTTGAAAATAAACAATTCAGAAGTCCAATCCCCTAACTTCAGACTTTTCCTGAGGCCAGACCTCCAGAGTACAGGAACGAATGAGTATGGAGAAGAAAAAAAATGGCAGATGGCAAATGGCATACATTTTTTTCATTGGTTGCTTAAAATGTTGGGTAATGTTTTTTTCTATTTGTCTGACTAACAGCATCTCATACATAGCCTGACAAGCAATACATGACACTAGGGGTGGAATCTTTCAAACTGCCCCTGCACACAATATGATAGCGCTATGACCAGAGCCATAGAAAGCTCTTTTGATGGCTCTGGCTACGACCAACCATAGTGACAAACACACAAAGGCCATTGAAGCAACGCCTGCCCAATAACTCCCTGCCCACATACAGTGTTGTGATTAGTCCCCCAGGTCAACCCCCAATGAGGGTTGAATATGACATTTCTCTATGGCTGATGGCTATGTACTGTAGCCATTGAGCAAAATAATTTGCTATTGCTAGGGTAGGTTGCGATTTCTATACAATGAGATATTTCATACCCTACTTTTAACAGGAAACAATATGGTCAAATAAAAAACTACAGGACAAAAAAAAAAAAAAAAGCATCCAGATATTGTGCCTGAGACCGCCTCTAGTGACCACTAGAGGGCACAATTGCTATAAGGCCTAAGTGTCACATCACCCACCTGTTGTGTTGTCTGGTATGAGACAGACCGAATCACATAACTTTTCATACTCTGTGCTATACCTCTGAAAATGTACTTTCACAAATAAAAAAATACAGTTTAGGCTGTCTCCCCTCTGACTGAAATTCTGAACATTTCTATTTCAATGGTTTTGACCAGCCTTCTTTAGCTGCTGAGATGTGACCTACACCCTAACCTACACGTGTGAAAACCAACTTCCCCTACTCACACCCTACTCACTTGCCTTTTTTTTTTCTTTCATTTTGAAGACAGGGGTACCAATGCAGACAATGTTAACAAAGGCACAGCCATGTTGCATAATCGACTAAGTTTAGCTATTCTGTTACAGAAAATAATGTTCTTGGTGTCTTCATGTACTGTAGGCTAGGCCTATTGTGTAGTGCAAAGTCCTCTGTTTTACTAATTGGGCCTTGTAGGTTAACTCTCTAACTCAAAAATACTATGTTAAAATAATTCAAAATCATCTTAACAAGAAAAGAAAAGGAGGAAATGGACCATCAAAGGAGGATGTAACAGTTGACCATGGGATTGGAGTTACTGTATCACCTGTATAAGTGTATATTTACAGTACTACTGATTACAAGACTGTTTCCTTAATTTAAAGAAAAAGACCAAAGGAGGTCTGGTATGCAGGTATTGAAAGCAGGAAATTTTGGTGATGATAGTGGAGGGAAATGACTGTGACAAGGCTATTCTCAAAATTCCTTCTAAGGATACAGGACTCCTCTGATGGCCTGACCCCATTGTTCAAGGTCACCAAGTTCTATCATTAGGGAAAAGAGCAAGAGAATTTACTGGATTACAACAAAGACCGAATAGTGATCCACCTAAGGCTACAGTTTGTCATTTCAGTTTAATTTGCCACAAAAAGTAAGATTCAGCTGTAGCTATTTTTTCAGTGGATGAGACTCCTATATGAGATGGCGAAGATCATGGGAAATAAACAACAGTTCACACCAGTTAGGTAGGCAAACAACTCACTGTGCTATCCACTGAATGTAATGGTTAAAAAGACACAGACACACACTAAAAAAGCATTTAAAAGTCTATCAAGTCATTTCATTTCAGGGTAGTATCTACACACAGCAAGCAACTGGCTTGCAAGTGCAGACCTTCAGCACACAGCTGAAAATTCATGTATATTTAGATACTGCATATTTAGATATGTGTTTCAACAGATAGGTGTTTTCACATCTATCACTAGATAGATAAGTAGCCGTGGCAACTCATAATCAGGTAAGGAGAAACCTATGACATTTTGAAATATTGTGTGAACTGTTGATAATTTATTAATTTTGCACTGGCGAATGTTCTGCATTGACAATCTCTTGCACTGTCCTCTCTCTCTCCTCTGTAGTGTTTAGATGTCTCATGTGTTTTCACAACTTCTTTGTGACCCCTTACCTCAACAGGGTACTTTACATCCAATGACTGTATATAGTCATAGTTCACACCTCCTATCTAATTCAATAACTGCTACCTTTCACATGAGGCTAAATTTGTCTTGATAGTATCTGTCATGTCTCTCACTGTATTCGCTTAGTCAGAGTGATCTGTAAGTTTGTTGTCTATTACTTCTTAACTTTTAAATTTTATTCTGGCTCACTTGTGTTGTCTATGGTTCTATTTGTTTGTCCTGATTGAGTTTTATGGACATAAATAAAGTTGTATGAAAATAAAATGATTGGGCTTTCTAAATCTATAGTCTTAGCAGTTGCTATAAAGTCGTACTTTGATATGAACTGAACTGAAATAAAACAAGAAATGAATCCATTCAATCCAGTAATGCACTGAAGTGTGAACAGTCTGAACCAACACTTACTTATGTTGTTGCTCATGTCAATCATATCTTACCTCCCATCTAACTAAATGGAAATGGTGGGGGTGTGCATGTCTGCAGTTAGCAACCAGTGTTAGACTTTCTTCCTTCTCTTAGCGTCCCTCAGAGATGTGGTCTGACCACCACGACAGTGTAGTCCTCCATTATATTCTTGAGCGTGGGAAAGAGCTACCACTTTACTCACTTTTATTGACTGAAAACCATAGTGGATACAAGTAGAAATCTGACC
Organism: Sardinella longiceps; assembly: GCA_027497455.2. Taxonomy (NCBI): domain Eukaryota; kingdom Metazoa; phylum Chordata; class Actinopteri; order Clupeiformes; family Clupeidae; genus Sardinella; species Sardinella longiceps. The sequence continues at coordinate 6,130 of JAODXP020004623.1, read as the reverse complement.
AACCAGCTGTGGTGACAAATCAGGGTTATACCGGTGGTTTTCAGGATGGGACGGCTTCAGGGTCTGTATGTTACCTTTGTTCTATGTTTCTGGACTTCAGGTGAGTAGGCTAATTGTTCCTGCATATTATGACTACACATGAAGTAACTGACAATCAAGACCAAACTATTTTGAAGTAATTATACACCTTACGTTTGATTTTTTTTTTTTTATTATATATAACAAGCAATACTGGAAGTACAAAATAAGATGGGACAAGTAAAGTAAAATGTGAAGTAATTGAGATCAATGATTGTTGAAGATGACCCACAGATGTGCACAACCTTAGATGGTGTATTCGTTTAATGTTAGTTACCAACATTGCTAAAGTAAATGGTTCCTTTGCACAACTATGTCCATAGCACTGCAGTGTATAAGGACGTGGTTACACTGATATGTATATCTGTAGAGGTGAGTCTTAATAATATCTAAATTAGACAATGGACCAAATATAAGTTGCTTTGAAAAAGCCTAAGATGAGCACACAGTACACAATAGACTCATACATTATTAGGATAAATGGCAACGCATGCATGAAGAATAGGGGGTTAACATTGTCTAGAAAATATTTCTAAGTGCAGACAGGGTTTTCTACAAATAATTGTTTGCAAATGTATTCCACAAATAACCACAAATAAATTTCATATTTGTAACTCGTAAGTCTGTCCTCACAAATAATGTATGAGTGTGTTTTTTTATTTGTGAAATAATGTTTACAAATAAAAAAATAACCCCATAGAAGAATCATTTCTTTCACCTCATGTACATTTTCTTTTTCTGTTCAGTCAAAGCCATCACAGTCTTTGGAGGAGCATGTGTAGTTTTCCCACTGAAAACAGTCATAACAGTGAAAAACGGTGAATTGAACTGCATGGAAGTCCAGTGGCGTTTCAGCCGTCCTAATGACCAAGACCTGCTGTTGGCCATACTTAAGACCAATGGAGAAAATCGGATAGATTCAATTCTGAACAACAGATTCCAGATCACAGAGAATGGGTCCCTATTACTTACGGATGCCCACTTTAACAATACTGGAGATTACATCTGTAACATTGTCCATGAAAATGGCAACATTGAAAAGCATACCATCAACTTACATGTTCAGCCTCACAATATCAGTTGAGTTCCCTTTCTATCACAAATCTGATTGCAGTATGAGAGACGTTTGGATATTTATTTTACCTGTCTACTAATTCTGCCGATGTAGATACTGTGGAGACAGACCCTACATTCAGTAACTCATGCCCTTTCTGACCTAGCAAGTCTTAAAGGAAATGCTTTTAATTTCTAAACATTAATTTGCTCTCATCTGATTTTGTATTTTATGCACACTATATTACAGATAGACAGACTATGTCTGCTTCTATTTTTTTCAATATCACACAAAGGTGAGGGAACTGTGGACAAGACCTCTAGAGATATTTACATATGCAGTATGTTTTGATAAAGGAATAATTAAATGACACAGCCATGAAATAGTAATAGGCGATTGAAAAATAATGCGCTCATGCTCTGGACAAAGAAGCGTAACAGTGCAAATAATTTAAAAAAAAACAAAAAACGGTAAAAGTGAATAAAGAAATATAAATGTGCAATGTCAAATAACATGTCTTCCTTAATAAATGTACTCTTTCGTTTCATGTAGCTCAGAGTCCAGATGACAAGGAGCAGGGAGGCTCCTACAGGACAGCCATCTTTGTGTGTTCTCTCACAGCTGTGCTCTTCCTAGTGGGCACTTTGTCAGGCATTATCTACAGATGCACAAAGAATGGTGGGTCAAGTTCATGTATGTTCATTATTATATGAGAAACTGTTGCACAGTCTGTTGTTGGGGATGGTAGTAGTTCTTCTCACAAAGAAGAATTGTACATAAATATAAGTTTTATCAGATTGTTTTTAAGAGCAACATTTCTTTTTTCCTGATAGATGAAGAGATTTACGCTAATATACCAAAAGGACAAAATACGTCTCCCACCACTGTACCCACAGGAAGAACTACCTGCAGTTATCACTGAAGATTTGTGAGTTGGGACCACAACTTCACTGCACAAAGAAGAGGGGCTAAAGAAGGACTTAGATAGAGTAACTGTACCAGTGTCTTTCTTGGTGAAAGTTCCACCTCCATCTAGTCACTGCCGGACACTCGCCTACAGTTTTACAGTGCATGTGGGTTGTTGTCGATCTGAGAAAAAAAAAAAAAAAAAATGACTCATCATGGTCCTCCAGCTCACTATTCTGTCTATTTTGTGACTACTGCAAAAATAGACAGCATACAGCATACAGCACACAGTCCTTTTTTTTAATGGAAAAACATGTAGGCTAATGTGGCCTGTCTAGTCTACTATGCTAATCAACATATAGGGGGGAGACAAAAGACAAACAGTTTCAACACATTTTCCATTTCATTCTGAAACGGTTTGCATTTGACCGAGCAAAATTTTTATAGGCCTACATTAAACTTACACCTGTCTGTCAATAATAGTAGTCAAAACTAGGCACATCATATATTATTTTATGTCTAATTAACAACTAATGGTTGTTGTGAAATAAATAAGAATAAAATGAAAATAAATAAAAGGATAGCTGTGTATACATGAATAATTTGAACACCCAGTTCTCATGTTCTCATGTCATGTTGCATGTCTCATGTCATGTCATGTCGCAGGTGTACAGGTATATCTGAGTGTTCATTTTTATTGTCTTGACTAAATTCACAGTGCCCAAAAGAGGGTGCCATTGTCATTCGTTTCAATTGGTCCTCTGGTACAGTACATGAGGCAGCTGTTGTAGAAGATGAATTCTTTTTTTTTTTTTTTTGTTTGGCTTTGGTCACTGATAGATATGTTAAGAAATGCCTTTAGAAGAAACATGGGAGAGGATTGGGAAATTATCTTGTGCTGAATTCAAGTCATGTGTTCCTGGGTCCACAACAAGGACACCTCAGCCCACCGTACTATGGTTTATGAGACAATTTTATGAGGATTGTGCCAGACATGAATGAATGAATGAATGAATGCCTTTATTGTCAATAGCAGCTAAACTTACAGTACAGAGTTTCCTTGCTTGCTAGTTTCACTCATGTGTATCCTTTTGAATAACATGTGAAGCTGTGTCAGCCTCAAGCTGTGTTGTCATTGTCATTACACAAAGTGTCTTATAGGAATGTCTAAGTCTTGAGAGGAAGATGGGGACTGTGGTGTATTGGACTTTCACAACCCAATAACTTTCCATAAGTCTACTTATCCTACATACGGCTAATGCTATGAATTATAAATATAATGGTGCATGTTCATAGATGGACATTTTGAACACTCATTTCTGGTCAGTAGCTTAGTTGTGTCTCATTGTGTAGCCCACTGGAGGTCGCATTTTGTGTCATAATCATCGATTGCTGAAATGATCATCCTCCAGGTGGCGCCATTACCACAGTTGGTCCTCAAGGCGCTTGATCCAACTGTTGAGTAGCCTAGGGGACGGCCTGAATCACTTCTTTCCCCAAGGCTGACGAATCCCATTCCGCGTTTTTGCCGTTGGAGAGAGTAGATGTCCAAGCTGGAGGTAAGTCGACTGTTGTTTGACAGGAAAATGTAGCTTTAGTCTCCAGAAAAATTAAAGTTAGGAATATTTAAATAAAGCAAAAAAGACAGTTTGCATCACTGGGATTGTATGGAGAGACCATCCATAGTGGCTGAAGAACTTATGTGTAGAAATATTGCTGTTTGTAGCCTACATGAACATCAGTGTGTTTATTCTGCGCTCGTGTGCTCCGTCATCATTTCGTGGTAGATTGCTACGCTTCAACAGTTTGTGACAGAAATACACCATACAGGAAAAAAAAATAATAATAAATCCAATGTATTTATGCTGTCACCTTGAGATGACATTTACTGTAGAGTTGACACGCCTTACCAAGTGGACCTTAAACCCATTCAGTTTCCTTTCGTGATGTGTTCTTATAAACTAATTACATAGTGTCTAGTTTTCAATTTTTACTACAATTTTCGGAAAATAAGCTACGCTACATAACTACCAAATTGGAGAGGTAAAGTGTCGGGTCAAGTTCATATTTTTTTTTGGATAGGCTACGGTGTAGGCCAATCTATTATAAGAATATGGTAGAAGTTGAAATTAACAGCCGTAAAACAGTGTTTTGTTGTCCCCGCTGCTGGATGGGAACACCTGCAAAATCATTTGAGACCTATCAGAATAACCAGCTGTAGAGAAAGGTCAACTATTTCAGTAAAGTCTGTATGACATACTGATGACTTACAGTAGGCTATATTATGTTGTCAATATTGACATTAAAGAGAGAAAATTTTAGCTAGCCTACAGAATATCCACATGATTGACATCACTTTGGTAGTTTTGGAGGCCTACCACTCATATGATGATGTTAGGGAAATAGACTAGTTGATATTCACCGTCATTTCTAGGTAGGTTTTACTAAAATGTTGGTCTTTCACAGGAAAGAGAGCAGCTGTAAGATGACGTTGGTCTGATATCAAATAGATACCTCTACAGGAGAGACATCTTGGGTTGTGAGTTTATTCTTACCTGACTGTAGGCCTATAGAACATCAATCTCCATTAACATATTGATCAACACATTGTGTTCAAATCCCATTTATGTCCAATATACTGTACGTGTAGGCCTAATGGTTTGTTTTATTTCAGGTGAAGATGCTGAAAGTGACCCTAGCAAGATGCTTGCAATTGTGTGTCTGTGTGGTCCTGGTGTCCAGACTTGAAGGTACTCCGATGCAACACACCTCTCAAATCTGATCGGCATCTAATTCCTGTCCCATCACGCTTCACTGTATCTAATTTTGCGCAGTATATTGGACTTCCCATGGATGACTGAGCCTATTTTCTCTCTATGTAGACAGATTTCCTATTTTCTCTCTATGTAGACAGATTTCTTAATCACATCACCACTTTCCTCACCCCTGCCATCTCTCTACAGGACAAAAATAATGATAAAAAGGATTTGGCAAACTGTAGTGCAATCAGAGGGCAAATGAAAGCATTTTCAAAATGTTCCATTTTTTGGCTGCTGTGTGTGGCTGTGGTGAGCTGTAATGGATCCAACTGTGTTGTGCCTTGTGCTGCGCTGTGCTCTGTGTTGAAATTCTGTTGCAGTTGTGTTGCCACATACTTTATGTTGAACTGTGATTAATTGAGTTGTGTTACTGTTGCTGTTATGCTGTGTTGTGTTGTTGTTTTGGACAGTTTTTGATGGAGGGCTGTGCTATAATCTCTCAGGCAGCAGGTTGTCAGCGCCAGCAAAGGTGGAGGCTGTTGTGGGGAAGCCCTTCACACTGACCTGCGTGCTTGTGAAAAAGGGCGGCGGAGAATCGGTGTCGCAGATCCGCTGGACAGACCCGCTGAATGAGACGCTGGTCAGCTACATTCCAGGCCGCCCCGACAGCATCAGTGGGAAGCAGCATGTGGAAGTGGTCTCCTCACCCGGCGATTCGAGCCACATCAGCATCAAGCGCGTCAGCTACCGCGACGAGGGTTGCTACACCTGCGCCTTTGATATGTACCCGTCTGGCTCGAAAGAGGCCCCCACATGCCTCACAGTTACAGGTGAGCTGCTGTGCTGCTATTTACTCTTTTATTGTGCTGAATATTTATTTTTTATTGTTTTAATCAAGTTTGACTTGTGTTGAGTTTTATTGAGGTGCCTGAGGACATGCTGTGGCAATATATTCCAAAGATTCTGGTCATCTGGGTTGCTTGGGCTGTGCACTAATTTAATCAGGTCTCAGATTTAAGCATTGTCATTTGTTTTTTTAACTACTTTTCTTTGGGTAGTGAAGTAGTATATTTATATGCTACTATACTGTCCAGTCACAACTTTAGATTAGCACCTATGGCTTGACTACAGTTCCTACCATATAATGTTGTGAGACAATATTTAGTCATTATTGTGATGCTCAGCAAAGAACATAGACAAATTGTAGTCACTTATGTTAACAACTGACTCTACTTTTCCTGAATGATCCCTGGGTTGCCACTTGAGTACATCGATCTGCCCAAGGTTTCTCTCTCAAATAACTACTATAGTACAACGGAGTTTTACCTTGCAC